>JAMRYI010001018.1:0-50893 GCA_029231635.1 Ditylenchus weischeri | reverse complement strand
AAGACAGACGTTCATTTGCATGCTTGGTAACATCAGTGGCTGTCTTCAAAGGATCCTTTTTGACGATTCGAACTGGGGCTCTATCACTTTTCTCACTTGACTTGCGCGGACGGCCACTACGAAGGAGGCATGTTTGCAGAAGTTTCCGGTTGATTTGAAGCGCTTGGTGACTCTCGAAACCATTGCATTGCTCACACCAAATAAAGACGCGACCTTCCGAGGTTGACGCCACCACTATCCGATGCTCTTTTGATAGCTTCTGGTCTGCACAGGAATGAAGTTCTTCTTGTTTACCATATTCTAGAGCTAAAAGAACTTTTTGTAAAAGCGACAATAACAAAGAGGTGAGCGAATGTACAAAAATCAAGGGTGTTACATTACTTTTTGTCCGGCTTAAAAATGGACTAGTCGTGAAAAAGTGGCTGTAAAAAATGAAATTGTGCCCTCAAGAATGAATTTTTGCAGAATCATGTTCCTTGCTTAAAAATACACTTAAAATGTTTGCCGGACAAAATTTTGCCAGGAGATACTAGAACTTGCAAAACTTAGATTTTGTACAGGTGTTACATTATTTTTGTCCGCTACTGTATCAAATTTCCCCGCTTCTAGCTGAAAAGTGTCCGCTTTTTGTTGAAATATCTCTGCTTTTTCAAATTTTGCTTCAAAAAGCTGAAATGTCTCTATTTTGTTGAAATCTCTCGCTTCTGATAAAATCTCTCTTTTTGCTGAAATGTCTCGTTTTGGCTAAAGTCGCCACTTTTAATCTCCGCTTTTAAACTGAATTGAAATTCGGCAAAGCGGAGATATTTTAACAAAAGTGAATATATTTCAACAAAAACGAAGACTTTTCAGCCAAAATTGGAGACATTTCAGCTTTTCGAAGCAAAATTTGAAAAAGCAGAGATATTTCAGCAAAATGCGGACACTTTTCAGATACAGGCGGAAAGATTTAATTCTCTATTTTTTCTTTACAGTTCTGAAATTTTCATCTCTCAAAAGAAAAGAAAATGGCTGTCGCTGTCTCAAAGGAAACAGTTGGTTCTCGCAAGGCTCCACGCACGCTCATCCGAAGTACATCGACATGGTGGTCTCCGCAATCGAAGGTCTAGAGGGTGGGAAGAAAGGGTCGAGCAATCAGGCGATCACCAAGTACGTCACGGAGAACTTTGATGTCGCTTCAAACGTTCGTTTTCTTTTTACCTGTTTGTTTTGTTCCAATTGTGTCATATTCAGGCCAAGATTCATATCAACAATGCTCTGAAGAAGGGGGTTGAAGACAAGTTGCTGGTTCAGATCCATGGCGTTGGTGCTAGTGGGTCTTTTCGTCTTGCTACGACTTCGAAGAAGCGCTCCAAGTCTGTAACTAGTGAGGTAAGTCATTTGATTTTAAAATGTCACATGAAACCATCTAACGGTAGGCTTACTTAGGCTTCTGATGACGCTCCTCCGACGAAGAAAGTAAAGTCGCCCGCCAAGCAAGCTATTAAAGCCAAATCGCCTGCTAAGTCTACAGCCAAGAAGGCCCAATCTCCGACCGCCAAGGGAAAGAAAGGCGCTGATGCAGCCGTCAAGAAGGTCATCAAGAAAGCGGTACCCGCTAAGTCAAAAAGTAAGTCTGCGTCGCCTGCCAAAGCTCCAAAGTCAAAGGCTACTGCAGTGAAGCCTGCTAAGTCCAAGACTGCGCTTGCTTCGAAGAAGAAGAAGGCCATCGCTCAGCAAGAATAGGAGTATCCAGTGCAGCTAGTTTTCCGTTAATATCATCAATTTGTGTCGCAGTTCAGTTTACTTTGTCTTGTTAACCCAAAAGCCCGTTCTGGGTTGAGGCATTTTTGTCAATAAACAGTTTAATATTTAATACTTCGGAATATTATAAAAGGGCGTGTTAGCTTGTTGCTGGACTTGCTTCTAATCTGCGCAATAGTGAGACATGACCATAGTACAGCACTCAAAATTTCAGCAGAGTAAAAGGGCGGCCTAAGATTTTGCTCATGATGTGATCTAGTAATATTCTCGATCGTCATTTGTTGAATTTGAAAAATATAAATACACAGTATTAATTGAACCATCATCATGGAGACACTCGATATATGAGCCCACCTGTGAGTCCACTCCAAACAATTTTTGATCAATTATTTTGCTAGCGCATGATAAGTTTAAATTAATTGTAAGTTTTTAATTTTTTTCAATTCTGTAGTCGATTTTCTGTGTAATCGAAACAAAAAAAACCCGGTTTAAAACGGCTTAGAAAATATTTTTCCATTACTTTCCATCGCTAACGGTATTTGGCGAAAGAATAAGTGCAGATCTAGAGAAACATAAAGATTTTCATAATCTGAAAATATTTTCAATCTGTGAAATTCCTTGCGCTTTCAGTGCATCCGGTAACAAAAGTTTTGTGTTGAGCTTTCGTGAATCATCCGTGTATTTGTATTAGAATTAAAAATTTTCGGTAAGTTTTCTCAAATTCCAAATTTATGTTATCTGCTTGGTTCAGCTTCATAGATAAAAAATTTGTTTTTAAAATTGCATTGAAATTTTTTTAAACTTATTTAACATTGGGTGTCATTTTCAAAACTAACTTTAATTGGGTGGCAGGTTTTTAAACTGATTTAAAATTGGTTGGCATTTCTATTTTGGTAATTCGAAATCTACGACCGAAAAAAATATTCTATGGCCATAGCGTTCTCGTTTTTGGACATAGAATATTATCTTTTAAAACTCACCTGATCGAGTCTTGAAGCTGTTTTCTGAATCGTTCTCAGCAATATTACGCTTTTTAAAATCCTTCTTAAAGCAAAATTTAAAAATAGAGTAGCTTCTTCATCTAGGCATTAGTTTAAACCTTAACCCCCTCGTCCTAGTCGGACGAGGGGGTGGACGTGGACGAGGACGAAGTACGAGGACGAGTGCACAGCACTGCTTGGAAGTGTTCGCATTTGATTTGTTCGTTTAGTTGTTGTCTTAACTTCAGTATGATTGATGTTAATGATGTTTGATTTGATCTGGTTTTAATTATGACTGACTTTTCAAGCACCACTACTCTTCATATTCTTCGTTTGCGTTTGAAAAAAGGGGGGTTGGGTATTGCATCGATATAAATCTTATCAGTATTGGTTTTTGCCAATCAAAAAAGAGCTTCTTGCGAAGAGTAGGAAATTGATGCAGAATTCCTAAACATAAGTTGAGCTCATAGTTTTTATGAAAGACAAGCGCTTCAATTTGTTAAAAGTATTATTATTTTTATTTTATTTTCGGCCATGAAAAGTATATGTACGAACTAATCAAATTGACACAGTTTCACAGGATGGGGGTTAAGATTTTATTACCATGATCTACAAAAAATAAAATTTTAATAAGAAAAAGTTTGTGTAAGTTTTGGGTGAAAAACTCAGAGCTTTCAAACAACACTGCTTTGTGCGATTTATAAAATCTTTGTAATATTTCCTAGAAAAATACAAAAAATCTCCACCATAGATACCCCTAAATTCAAAATCTTCTTCTAGGCATTGTGTTTTTGTCTTCCTTTTTTTAACAGCATTCATACAAATTTTGACTCAGCTGGCATCTGAGACAATAAGTTAAATTTCGGGCAGTAACTTGCTCATTCACAAAGATTAGGTGAAAAAAGTCCAAACCAATTTAAAAAGTTTATCGGGATCGGTCCCGAGGGTATAGCTTATAGAGAATGTTGACTGCACATAAAAAATTTATACATGAAACATGAACTACAGGGTGTCTCAAAACTACGTTAACATCATTGGAAAAATCGGGCAGCACGACACCGTTACGACCCGTTTCCGAATTTTTGGGTGGCAAGTCCCGGGAACACCCATAATAAAGCCATTATAAACTATTGCTGTATTTGTCAGTGTACACTTTTCTGACGTATTTTCTGTGTCGGTTTAATTTTTAAAGCATTTTCCAAAAAAAGTAGGCAATTTTTATATTAATTTTTCCATTTCAATTTTTAATTGCACACCATTTTTAGTTACTTTGCAACACCGGGTCGCCAACAAATTTTAGCTACAAAAAACATTTTAAAATTTTTTAAAAATATTGTTTTTGTAACTTTAGGGATGCATGCTATCAGAGGATGACAAATGTAACAAATGTGAACAAAAATCAGTCTGGAAGAGACTTAAAATTTCATGTTCACCGTTTAAAACGGTCCGTTTTGTGAGTAAGTAAATTTCTTTATTTAAAACAAAATGAGTAAAATAGCAATATATCTCAAATTACTCCTAATTTTTGCCAATAATTTGCTCAAGACATTTGCTCAAAATTAGGACATTTTAGGGTATTTTGGCGAAATATGCCATTTTATCCAGTGCTTATTGCCATTTTTGTACCAAAAAATAAGATTTTGAAGTAAAACCTTAAAAATAAAAAAGATTTGGAGTCCCCAAAATAAGGACAAATCTTATTAATAAGGACAGATTACATCCCTGGTTTAACGTGTAGCCTGATAAATTTGCTACAAGATGCTGAAAAAATCGTTAATCGAAATTGTGTACAGTCGAGTCCCTCATTAGCATAACTCCAAGGGACCGGCAAAACTGTTATGTTAATGAGGGATTATGTCAATGAGGGATTGTGTTAACGAGGGATTCGACTACTCTTCCCACACCGGTAATATGTTAATGAGAGACTTTCACTAAAATAACATCCTTTATTGACAAAAATGAACAATCAATCTGTGTTAACATGACTCCGGAGTCAGCATGAGTTTGGAGTCAACCTAGTTTTGTCATGCAAAACTACTGCAATCATCAGTTTTTCTATAACTTTTAAAGGAGCATGCCCGTGCGTTACACGGTGAAATTTGAATTTCCAAAAGGCGGGGACCACTTTAATGCGTGAGACCAAAATAATTCAAATTCAAATTTTCATTTCATCGTATTTGCTGTCGTATATCAGACGTGTGCTAGGTGATTTCCTTGCAAATTTTGATAAATTGTTGTGTACACCCGAGGGATAAATGAGATTTTCAGCGTGTCAAGTCTGTGTGTTCCCTCTCTGTCCTAACTTTTTACTATTACGTTTACAATTTTTACAATTTACTACGTTTGCAGATGGAAAAAGTTTTCGTCAATCTTCGCAAGAAATCTCGAAAACGCAATGATTAAGAAGACAAGGAAAAAAGAGTAGCGACTGGACTTACTGGAACACTAATGGCCTGTGCAAAAGTGGTGGAGCTCTACCATAATAGAAATGTTAAACATTTTAACACATCAAGCCACATTTCTACGAATAACACAGCATCTGCAAAAAAGACGTCTAGTTAGGGACCTCAGTCGATGCAAGGTCTCTTCGAAAAATCTCTGTTTGATGTAAGATTTTAGTACATATTCTTGCGCCTCTATTCATCTTATGCTTTTAGGTTAATGAAAAGCCAAGACCGGACGAAAATGGCTCATGCTCTTGTCTCCGTAATTATTCCTTTTATTTCGGCTGCTCCAATCAAGACGCTTTCTACCTCGGTTTCGGCTATCCAGGTGTATGCTCTATTTGGCCTATCTGCAAACTCGTGGTGCACTGAAGTTGTATGCTCGTGTTGTGGATCCAAATCAACAGACAGCCAGCTGTCACCAAGTTGGATGCTGTGGTCGCCAAGTACAATCTTGCTGGATGATGATTTCGAAGAATGCTGACATAAAATAAAGAAACACCCATTTTTGTGCATTACTGATATTTTCCGTTGATACCAATGAAAAATTGATTCTGTAATGTTGTCTTTTAGTTATTTTATGTATTGCTATTCGCTCTGTGTCTGCAACAGTCACATTTTGATGGCCGTAATGTCATTTTGTAGGGTTATTTGTTGAGTTTTGGACGACGTTTGGGTGATCACTATGGAGAGAGCCGACTGTACTTAGGTGGCAGGTCCTTGGCGGAAACGAACGTTTAAGGTGTCGTTAAGCCGACGTTTGACTGCGTAACAATATATCATCAATCAAACAACGTGAAATACCCGATCAATACTATCTAAAGAATGGAACTTGGTGTTGTACTTCTGCTATATTTTTGAAAATTCACGTGGAGGTGCCGCTCTAATGGAGAATGCCATTCTATTAGAGGAAATACGGTATTTCGCGGTCGGTGTTACCAAGGTAAAATTGACGGAAAACCATAGAAGGGGCCCAAGGCAAACCGAAAAAAAATTCGTGCTTTGGAGCGGGACCAGGACACTTAGCTATGAGGACAGTTAGCTATGGACAGTTGGCTATGATTTTTTTGAAAATTTTCATACTTTTCAAAATTAAAGTTTTTATTTCGGCTCACACTGCCTTATACTGCCCACTCATTGCTAGCACCTAAAATACGATAAAAATTACTCAGTCAACACTAAGATCATAAAAAATATGGCGTAAAATCCTCTTCACTGGACATGGTTGTTCCGAAATTTCTAGATTGCTTTCATTATTACTATCTGGCAATTCAACAATGGGTTCGCTGTCTTCACTTACAATGACCAATGGAGACCCGTAAGGCAGTATTTTAGCTCCTATTCTTACAGATTAGATTCTATTTCGGGCTCCCGTAATATGATCAATTTTCCAGAATTGAAGAAAATAGACATAAGGACGACTAATGAGCAAATCTCCGGCTTTTCGATGCGGCTGCAACCGGAAATCACTTATTGAAATGCGGACTCCGCTGCCACTGCCTGTTTTTTTACGGCACACCGGACATACCATGATTTGAGCTGCAAAGCAATACGAACGGATATTCTAATAGTAAAAAAGTTAGGACAGAGAGGGAACACACAGACTTGACACGCTGAAAATCTCATTTATCCCTCGGGTGTACACAACAATTTATCAAAATTTGCAAGGAAATCACCTAGCACACGTCTGATATACGACAGCAAATACGATGAAATGAAAATTTGAATTTGAATTATTTTGGTCTCACGCATTAAAGTGGTCCCCGCCTTTTGGAAATTCAAATTTCACCGTGTAACGCACGGGCATGCTCCTTTAACGAGCTTTTAGAACTTTCATTAAAAATAATAGTTTTGGCGTTATGTGCTTATTTATTTCATCATACACTGTTTTATTTTATCATATATTGTTATCTTAATAGCAATGTTGTTCAGGAATGGATTCAAACTTAGCAGAAGCGATTTTACATTGGTGGCGACAACAAGGAAGAGGACAAAGAAGCTATATTCGTCCTTCGCATTATTCAGCTGCCAGAACACGAACCTCTTTCGAAGTTTTTTGGAGATACTACAACAGTCAAGAAGAACGTGATCTTTATCGCTTTGTGCGGATGACAAAAACTATTTTTGACGAATTGTATGAAAAGGTATATTTTTAAATATAGTCATATTTAAATGACGAAGAAAAGTTTCAATATAAGTTTTAGCTACGAATTCGTTTGATGAGTCATTGTCCTACTCACCTACGACCAATTGAAGGAAAGGAACGGTTGGCTGTCTTCTTGAGGTGATTTAGTTAGTGAATTAGGTGCACAATTTGAATTTAATCTGTAAATATTAAGAACTTGCCAAACATTGAAGGCCACACACCGCACGACCCGTAATCGTCTGGAAGGAAGAAATGGAGATGGTGCTGATGATGTAGAGTCGGATTGGAAGTTCTGGGATCAGATGGTTTTTATGCGTAAAATACAGACCTTCGCCGAACCTCAGTATGTGAATATAAATTAATTGTTTTTTTCAATTAATAATTCGATTTTTTATAACACGAGTGAGCAACGTTTAATCGGAAGCGGTTTCCTCCACTTCACAGGGTTTCGCCATAAACAATACTAAGAGAACAAATCAGGCTAGTAAGCGCGTAAACCCTGCAAAGAAACAGAAGATTGACAATGAAGTTGACCGCCTTATGACCGCTGTAGAGAAGAAAAAAGAACTCCAACCACTTGCTCTAGAGATTAATGACCTTTTGGAAGAAGTCAAGAAAGCTGGAGGAAAGAAATCCCTTCTTTTGTGCAAAGGTAATATTAGTTGGAACGTAATATCTAAATCGTAGATATACAAACATACTTTAGCGGATTTCCGAGCTGTTATCAGCCACTGGGAGGAAAATCTCATGGATATGATTGATGGTAATCCAGAAATTGCCGAGCAAGACATTCGCAATGTCGTTAATCAGTGGGATGACAACTTGGTGAATAATTCGAACACAAGCTTCCATGATATAAGCGATGGCGAGCTTAGCTAATGTTAATGTTAATTTCTTCATAACACATTTAATTTTTCACCTATTTATTCATTCATAACAAATATAGCATTGTTTGTATAGCGGGAATAAAAATTTTGAATTTTTTATGCTAAATTGAGCTATTGCATACGTTGACTCCGAAGTTATGCTGACTCCGGAGTCTGACTCCGGAGTCATGTGTTTGACTTCGGAGTCAAGCATGACTCTGGACTGTGACCACGGAGTCACCGATTTTGACTCCGGAGGCAGGCCATTTGACTCCGGAGTCAAGCGTGACTCCGTGGAGTCTGAGCAAAAGAGTTTTTTAGCTCGAAATGCTTAAAACATGGTAGAAACACCGTTAAAAAAGTATTAGACCATTATCGAAAAAAATTTGAAAAGTGCTTGGTCCACCTTGTGGTTTAAGGATCGGTGACAAGAAAAAGATTTTTGGTGACAAGAAAAAATCTTACGATGACAACTTTTTTGGTGACAAAAAAAAGTCAATCGGCGACAATAAGAAGTTTTGCCCTAGTTGATCGACAAAATTTTCAGATCTCTTTGTGTCTTTGTGGTCATGGATCCTGGTAAGTAACTGTTTTCGTTGTTTGGTGTCAATTTCTGCATACTTCAGCCATTTACTCGTTTTGTGCTGGATCTTGATTGTGCTGCTGTCTGATTACAATGCTCTTGATTTTATGCAATAGACGATCACAGAAGAAAGTGCATGTGATCCAGGATGTCCAGCATAATGCGCGGCTTCAAAGGCTGACTCAGGAGGAAAACAAACAGCGACTGATCTACAATGATGATGATAAAAGTGATCGGTCCAGCAAAGAGACATGTGGGTCTGCAAGTATATTTACCCCAAAAGCGGTATTGCTCTATTTGAGGTTCGAACAGCACGAAGCATAATCTAGTTCCTGCCCTCGAAGAGTAAGCTAGGCTTTTAGTGATACCTTGTCAATGTACTGATTGTTTTTTTTTCTGTTCCACTCAGCCAAGCTCTCCTAATCAAAAGGCATTTGATCTCTCGAAAACCAGGAGTCGCTCAAGATGTAAGCACTTTTTATTCAATACTTACAAGGAGGCTGTTCGTACCATAGATACTTACTTAGATTTTCTTCAGTCTTTTTACATAGTGTAGTCGATTTAATAAGGAGTAAAATGCTCTTTTAGACGAAAGTCAGTAAAATCCATATTCTTGGTGATTTCAAACAATTTTGATTTATTTATGAACTCCAGAATTTCATGTGATCTATGGCCTGGCTGACTCCTCTATTTGTTAATTTTGCCATTTTTTATTCAGCAATCAAAAGCGTGATCCCGTTTCTGCAGCCATGTTCCCATTGCAATCCTACTGGTGGCTGTGTAATAAATGATAGCGTTTCAGGCGATTCTCATAATTCGATCTGTTCAAAGTAAAAACGTTGCTATTTCGTGTTTAGTTCTTCTAAATTTATATTTATTAGGAAAACGAGCACGAATGGGTCTTGAATCAGTTAAAAGCAGTGCAGGGAATTTTCAATTTTCTCGTCCTCGTACTTCGTACCAAAAATTTTCGGGCCTCGTACTTCGTACTCGTCCTCGTACCGACTTTTTGAAATCGCTCGTACTCGTCTTCGTCCTCGTCTTTTCGGAAATTGGAACTTTTGATTAAAAATTGTTAAAATAATAGGAATTTTTGTAAAAATAAACAATTTTGGTAAAAAAATATTTTAATGAAGAAAATTATAGCTAGGACGAGTCGTCTTTACCCTTCGTCTTCCGTCCTCGTCCTTGCCCCTTCGTACTTGTTTCCTCGTACTTGTAATTTTTTGAGCCTCGTACTTCGTACTCGTCCTCGTACCGACTTTTTCAAATCGCTCGTACTCGTCCTCGTAGTACGAGGACGAGTACGAGGACGAGGACGAAAGACGAGGACGAGTTCCCTGCACTGGTTAAAAGCAAGTTTTCGTCTAAAGAAAAACGATCAGAAACAGTGTGTTGCATGTATTTGTATTTCTCTTGTCTTTAATAATTTTCTTTTTGCAATAAACGTGGTACACATCGGGACGCGAATATTTTGAGCTCTCAGGTTCGTTTCCTAGTGGATGCATAACCTATTTTTTACTCTAAATTTTGATAAGATCACTGACTTCTAGGTCCAAAAACTATCGAGCAATCGATTGCAATCATTTCCAGTTGATTTACTGCCACTTACTGCCCAATTTCATGCAAATGACCATTAAAAAAGGGAAACTAGACCAAATGATGCGTATTTAGTAATTGCCTTAGGGAAGGTCGCTTCCAAGAAAAAAAGCCCATTAATTAAATGCCTCGAAAATATTTATACGAGAACAACACAAAAGAAGATCAAGACGAACCGTATTTATTGCGCTCATGAATACAGTAATAACATATCTTTTCTAACTGGACCTCATCTTTTGGCTATCTTGAAGATCAAAAAAGTTTTTTGTGCCATTACCACTGTCAAAAGCGTCTACTGAATGCAAGTCTTCTTGATCCATCAGCACTTCCTCCAATATGCCGCCAACTAACTCTGCACGATTTAGTTTTAGCTCTTTCCATTCGTCGTTTCGGAGTACTGCTGAGACTTTTTCACCAATAAATCGAACACATGCCTGCATATAAAGAATGAGAGGATAGTTTAGCAAAATAACCATAAAAACCAATACTTTTCTGAGAATCGAGGCGAAGCAGGCGTCAGCAACCACAAGCATCTGAGGTATATTAGCAACGCTTAACTTAGAAGCCAAGTAAAGTTCGCAGTGATGCTTTAATGCGATAATCGCATATTTGTCAGCTAAGCATAAGATTCCCTCAGCAAGCACATCCATTTGGTCCAAGCAAATCGATCCAGTGTACAGAAATTCGAGCATCGCATGAACCTGAAAACAAGTCGTAAATAATCCAAAACTAGTGTAATAAGGTGTCCAAAACGTTTATGAAGTCACGAATGACCACCTCAAAGTCATAGAGATGGCCAGAGTCTCAAGGCATTTTTACCTGTTAAGACAAAGTACTTTGATTTTAATTTTGACTTAATTTGACTAATCAATGAACTACGGGATATATCAACTCTGCGCTAGTGCAGAATCCGCCTAGGTCCCCCTTTTGTTTTATTCAACAAATTATTTTTAATATTTTCAAATTTGTGTCAAAATATGCTGTCAGTACTTCTTTGAATTTGTTTTCAGACCAGATGCGT
Organism: Ditylenchus weischeri; assembly: GCA_029231635.1. Classification (NCBI taxonomy): domain Eukaryota; kingdom Metazoa; phylum Nematoda; class Chromadorea; order Rhabditida; family Anguinidae; genus Ditylenchus; species Ditylenchus weischeri. The sequence goes on along the minus strand of JAMRYI010001018.1, from coordinate 39,511 downwards.
TTCACTTTGGTCACCGAGGCTGTTCTCCGCCAAACTTTGGATTTCGATCATCTTCGTATACGGAATCTGTTTCGAATGTCAAATGAAGATATCATTTATGCTCTCGCTGGGTTTAATTTGCTCAAAGATAAAATGAACTGTGATAACTGTGATCGCATGCGCCTTCTTCAGCGAACCCAATTTCAGGATAAGTTACAGGTTTATTTTGCTTGATGGCTATATATACAGAGATGAATTATGCAGTGGGTGTGTAAGTCAAAGAGTTTTCATGATTTATCGTACTGTTAATTATGAAATTAAAATTGTGTAACATGTTCATTCCTGCAGCTATGTGTTTCGTATAATAAATAAATTCGGATGCGCATGAAAATAAATTCAAAATAAATATGATGTTCAAAAATAATCTGTTGAAAAAAACGAAAGAAACAGGAACGGATTCTGCACCAGCCCCACAAACTTCTTAAAAAAGAAAAGCCCAAGAAAATTACATGTACAGCATCCGCATCAGTGATAATTAGCTTCCTATTCCTGGCCTCCAGCATAATTGACTGAGCAAACATTGAACGGAACACATTGCTATGCTGTCCCAAGATGCATCGATGAACGAAGAAAGACTTGGTACCTACCTAAATGGGTCTGACGAGTCACGAACTTCTAACCTCAAAATAAAACCTGAATTTCGCAATCGGTAAACAACTCCTTCTGCCACATTTCACGATTAGCTGCACGCAGGAAAAGTTCTTGAGGATAGGAAAGGCCAGGATTTGCTCTCATTGGAGACTCCACATCAATTTTCACGCTAGGAAGGAGGAATTCCAGTTCACAGACCAGGAAAATCGAGCCATCAGCATGTAGAACTGGATAAACTTTGTCCCGTGCGACCTTGAACTTGCCACGACCTTGCTGGTTGGAGAAATCTTTGGTGTCCCGGCAAATGTTGACCCGCTCATTCTTGTCGCTCACAGCATATATTTGGAATCCAGTTGTGATAGGTCCCTCATTCGGCTAAAGACGGTAATGGGTCTTGGCGACACTGTAGATGAATTTGAAAAAGATACCTCCAGCCCGACTTGACGAAGGAACACGGATATGCAATTGGCGTCCTCCTCTCGTTTGCCATTTGGATACAGATGAAATTCCCAGAGAACCTTTGGCGCTTGAGGCGAATAAAACCGTTTGCTCATCATTGCATGACCATTCTTCAGAAGCTGCGTTAACTTTATGAACTAAGTAAATGAGGTTGGAATAAAATAGTTGTGTTCAACAATCTTACATGCTGGATATTCCATTCAAGTTTGCTGGTAACAAGAGTCGTCTTAGTTGATTGCTTGGACACCATAGTTTGTGAAGGCGAAGATTGAAATGCATCATAAGTCATGACTGTATAAGGAGAGTTACAATTTCAATTCAAACTTGAAGAAATTTTGCCAGAAGTCATAAAAACTGGGCAATAAATTTAAAATATCAGATTGAAATTCCAAGATCAGTTTTATGAGCACATCGACAATGCTGTGTGAGAATTCACGATTTTGACCCACTTTTTGTGCATAATATCTGACCAAGTCGCCACTCAAAATGTGGCATATTATCTCAGCTATCTTTCAAGTAAAAGCTTTTCTGATAATTGTCAGAAAAAGAAAAGTAAAAGCATACTGCCAAAAAAATGAATTTGAATCTTTTATGTTTTCTTATTAAAAAAGGCTATATCTCGGCTTTCTTACATTTACACGAGAAAGGCGGACTGTAAGATTAATGTTGGCATGCGAAGCGAGCATAGTGACCGCGATAAGCGCCGTCTTGACGTTTTTCACCTGTCCGACCGGCTGTCCGACCGGCCGTCCTTAGTTTTTTGCGTTCGGCCGGCCGTCCAATATTTCGCCGTCCTCTGAAATTTAGCCCCGGCCGTCTACCGGCCGTCCAAAGTCAATTTTTTTTCGCCGGTCTTCGACCGGCTGTTCTTATTGCAGTGTGCATGTATTCTGGATTAGTTACCAGCAGTGCAGGGAACTCGTCCTCGTCTTTCGTCCTCGTCTCGTCTTTCGTCCTCGTCTCGTCGTCCTCGTCCTCGTCTCACCTGTCCTCGTCTCGTCTTTCGTCTCGTCCTCGTACTACGAGGACGAGTACGAGCGATTTGAAAAAGTCGGTACGAGGACGAGTACAGTACGAGGCTCAAAAAATTACAAGTACGAGGACGAGGACGTGGACGAAGGGGCAAGGACGAGGACGGAAGACGAAGGGTAAAGACGACTCGTCCTAGCTATAATTTTCTTCATTTAAATCTTTTTTTACCAAAATTGTTTATTTTTACAAAAATTCCTATTATTTTAACAATTTTTAATCAAAAGTTCCAATTTCCGAAAAGACGAGGACGAAGACGAGTACGAGCGATTTCAAAAAGTCGGTACGAGGATGAGTACGAAGTACGAGGCCCGAAAATTTTTTGGTACGAAGTACGAGGACGAGGACGAGAAAATTGAAAATTCCCTGCACTGGTTATCAGTGGTTACACATTTATTATTGACGTTTAAATTTTAGTATAAAAACGATTGTTTAAGTGACATATTTTGAGTTGTAACTAAGCAAAGTTTCAAAAGCGCTTCCCCAATGCCGACTCTTCTGCCCTCCGCATGCATCGTCATGATAGAAAACATTCTTTCAACAGCACCAGATGCCGCCGGAATCAGAAGGATATCAAGGGCAAGTTTTTTTATAGGGCCTTCTTTCTTAAATAGTACTGTTATAGTTTTATTTTGTTGCACCTAAAATCTTGACCTCATTTTCCAAAATTCTGCAGCCGTTTTGCTTTTCACTGAAAGGGCGCATCTTTGAATGACCTCATCAACAGGATTAATTGTTTGGGTTCGAGCAGGGACGGGAACCATTCCCAAACCGAATGGTGATGGAATTTCCGCAACAGCTCGAGTGTTTAATTGAACATTTCCCTAGCTGAAATCAAGTGCTAAAACATATACTTTGAAAACTCTGACAGAAACCCTGGGTGTACTTTTTATCTCCCAAAAAATAAAAGTGAAATAAAAATTTAAAAATATTCTTAACTCTAAAATCTTCGTAAAAAATGCAGAGGGTGGTGAATTTCTACTTATCACCTTGCAGTCAATTTTTTCCCCGCCTTCCGATCTGCCGGCCGTCTTTATTTTTTTCACCGGCCGTCCACCGTCCCGTCCTGACTTTTCACGACCGGCCGTCCGACCGTCTCACTTTCGACGCCGTCCGGACGGAGACGGGGACAGGACGGGCCCGGAGGACGGCGCGGTCACTATGGAAGCGAGTTTTTTGCAAACTTTCTCGCAAATTCGCCTCGAAAATTTTCTGAAACTCGCCTCGCAAACTCGCTCGCACCCCCAACTGCCAACAATAGTAAGAATGAGCTACTTGGATGTTTTCAAACCTCCTGAGCACGACCATCGCAAAATCAGGCACAAAAACTCTGATGCAATGCTAGTGTTTTCAAAACTCAAGCTCAAACGCTAAAATCAAAGTTAAACTCAAACTCAAGCTTAACTCAAATTCAAAAAAAGTTTGAGTTTGACTTCAGATAAGCTCAAGCTCAAACTTTTTTTGAGTTGACTTCTAGGCCAGCGACAGATTGCGACATCTCAAATTGCGTCAATTCAAATCGCGACAATTCAAATCGCGACAATTCAAATTGCGACAAATTCGAATTGCGACAATAATAAGGTCCACGTTCTGAAAAATTCTGTCATCTAAATAAGCTCCTCTTCCACGTGTTTCTATTATTTCTAAAAAAAATTCCACTCATGTGATCTTTGTTTTAATTTTCTAGATATGGACAGCTATTACACTGAAAGAGGAAATCTACTTGGCTTTTGCAATGGATATTCGATGAGTTTCGATAATTTGCTAATACAGTCAAACCCCGATATAGTGCGACCTTGAGCTTGACCCATTTGGTCAAAAGTCTTTAAAAGTCTCGATAGTGCGAGTCCCGATATAGTGCGAGTCTCGTTATAGTGCGAATTTTGTTTGGTCCCCAGGGTTCGCACTATATCGGGGTTTGACTGTATGTTTAGTTAAGATATCGTTTTCACCGTCAGGGTATAAATTTTCTATGCGAATTGATCAGAGAAGAAATCCAACCAGGTGATAGACGTGGAAATTCTGTGCCGCTTGACTTGCAGGTTTGAGTTAAATTCAGTTATGAAGCTTGACAGTTTATAAATATGTCATAGGTCATGCTAACGTTAAGATACTTGGCTTCTAATAGCTTCCAAATTGATCAAGCAGATCATTTTCACATAACTCAACAGTCGGCGTCAGACATCATAAAAAGAGTCACCACTGCTTCGACTCATCATGTGAACGAGTTTATCACCTTTCCAAAGAACTCACGTGAAGTTGCAGTCGTCAAAGAACGGTTTTTGGGGCCGTCAAATGCAATACCAGGCGTGATAGGTGCACTGGATTGTATACACATTCGACTCCAGGCATGCACATTTAGTGTTTTGTTAATAAAAAAGCAAAAAAATTAAGGGAACTCTAAGTCGTCGGATAGAACATCAATATATAAACCGCTGGCATTCAGTAAACACACAAGCAGTTGTTGACAGCAATGGATATTTCTTACAAATAACTTGCAATTGGCCTGGCTCGACACACGATAGTTTTGTGCTGGGGTACATAATTTTTCCTTGTAGCTTATATCGCGATATTTTTAAGATCTAGTGAGCTTCGGGACTATTTTGAAAATCATGACCGAAAGCATCTGGCTAACAGCTTCATCCTTGTTAATAATGGATACCCTCTGAGGTTTTTTGGAATACGTTTTATGACTTTATGCATGTTTTTAGAGATTGGCTGCTTGTTCCGTTCATAAATCCACAAAACCGTTCACAGCAAAGGTAAGAAATAACAAGAAATGTAGTTTGACAAATCTTTGTGCAAAATCTATACTTTTTTAGATATAATGATGTGCTTTCAAGAGCTAGAGTGTCTGTGGAACAAGCCTTTGGGCAGCTCAAACGCCGCTTTTTCATAAACGCATCAGGTTATAGACTGGATATCAACATTGTTCCCACTTGCGTTATTTCATGCTTTGTTTTGCATAACATAGCCAGACTGATGAACTTGCCAGGTGTTACAGATGAGGATTTGACAGAACTTTCAAATGGACAACCATTTGTTGATGATCAACCGGAAACTTACCCTGTCAATGAGGTCAATCATTTTATTAAAAAAGACTGTGAAGATATTTAACAGGTGAAAAATCATTCAGGTGGACGAAAATTTTGAAAATAGTGGTTCATTAGGACGATCACAGATATAAGAGAAAAGAAAACAATTGCTTGCCAAACAACTTAGAAATGAAATTGCAGCAAACCGATTTTCTTGAAATGTTTCTTTTTTGATTTGAAAGTCTGTAAATAAAAAAATTATACTATAAATCTTTTTGCACTTTGGCGAATTTCAAACAAGCAACCTTGGCGGTGAGTTAATTCAACTCTGAAAGTTCATCTTTCAGTTAAGTTATAAGTAATGATCAGTGCTAAATAATTTTGGCTCAGACAAGAATCGGCAAGGAGATTTACACGCCAAATATTCAAGCGTGAATTTACACGGCACTATTCAAATCAAGCCGCTATGGCCCATCGATCTACTTGGTCAAGCCTAAAGCAGTGAAAGAATTTAATGTAAAACAGTGTGAATAAACGTCGTAAAATCTAAAGTAAGATTAGCGCCTGAAGTGGTTTTTCAAAGATATTTTGAATGTTGCAATTTAACACAATCTTTCTGTAAACTGGAAAAAATAACGTCAAATTCGTGATCAGCGACCCCGAAAACCCTTAGAACCATCGGTGTTTACATGATAGTTGGTCAAAAAGTGTGTCTATGAGAATCGGGTAAAATTTCTACCCTCAGCAGTTGGGGGTAGTTGTTTTACCCTCAGCTGAGGGTAAATTTACCTCTTACCTCGTTCTTATGGTGAGGGTAAGTTTTGACCATTAGCTCAGGGTAAACTTACCAGGGTAAACCTACCCTCAAGTAGAGGGTAACTCTTATGGGTTTACCCTCAGCTGAGGGTAAACCTACCCTCAAGTAGAGGGTAACTCTTATGGGTTTACCCTCAGCTGAGGGTAAACCTACCCTCAAGTAGAGGGTAACTCTTATGGGTTTACCCTCAGCTGAGGGTAAACCTACCCTTACCCTCATCTTATGGTACGGGCCCTGAGGGGCAATTTACCTGAGGGGCAATTTACCTAGAGCCAATAAACCGACCCCCCTTGCGTTCAAAATCGTGTTCTTGGCATTGTGATTTTGACTCAATTTTTTAAGACTTCTCTCAGGCAAGTTACCCTTCAATTTGTAGCTCATCTCACTGGTTACAAAATGGGCGGTAACTGCCAAGAGAAATCTTAAAAAGTCAAAATCACAATACCAACACGATTTTGTGAAAATCAATTATTACGGTATTTTTACTACAGTCGACTCCTCCATAGTGCACACAAGGGACCGGCGCCAGGTGTGCACTATGGCGAAGCACACTATGTCGGGGTGCACTATGGGAGAGCTATTTTGCTTTAACACGGCCATGTGTGCACTATAGAGTTTTCCATCTAAAACAAAGTTTTATTCGAACAACAACAGTATCAATAACACTTAATCATTTGTCAGCCGTAAAATAATCAAAGGATTTTCTGCTTCATCTTCTTCAAGCGTTCATTCGTCAGTAGTTCATCCAGCACACATTCCTAACACGGCAGGATCAGCGAGTTAGTTTCCACGTAGCGCTGGAAGAGCTTGAATCCCTCGATGGCTTCTCGAGTTGTAACCGCAGACTGTACCGGCTCTTCCTCATCAATTATCACCTCTTCAGAGTCACTGTCATATTCCGCTTCGGCTGTCGAGACGGCTTCTGCAATTTCTTCCAATCTAAGTTATCAAATTATCAACCAAAAATAAAATAAATAAAGCTCCACCTGTCCATCCACGATGAATCCTGCTTTTAGAAAGCAATTTGCAAGCGTGTCGGGTCTCATGTACCTCAGGCTCGATGAAAGAGACACAACGCCTTGAGAAGATTTATTTTGAAGTCAGTATTGGTGTCGATTGCTGCGATTCGTTCACTAAGGAGAAAGCGCCTATAATGTACCTTCAAGTTCTGAATGATCCCTTGATCCATTGGCTGACAAAGTAGGTTGCGTATGAGACTCGTGTTGATAATTTTTAAGATGTTAAGAATCACCTGCGATTCTACTGTAGTATTCGGTGGGAAAAACTTAAGCGTTATTTGCTCCAGTTTAATTTTCGAGCGCCCGCTAAAAGGAGCACTTTGTGTTTGACAAAACTGCACTCGCGAAAGTACATGAATAGAACAACAATGATGCGTTAGTTGTTTTAAAGTTGTAATGATAAAAAAAATTAAACTAGTTTCGCTTTAAAACATTTACTTTTTTGAAAGTTGATGTAAAAATATGTAAAGTGTGCACTATAGAGAGAGACGTTTATTGGTTTGGTTCCAGCCCAGGTGTGCACTATGGCGGGGGGTGCACTATGGAGGGTGTGCACTATGGCGGGGGGTTCGTTACTATAAATTTATATGGTGGCCAACCAAATCAGAACCGGGTGTGCACTATGGCGGGGGTGTACACTATGGCGGGTGTACACTATGGAGGGAGTCGACTGTATGAAACTTTACAAAAAAAAAGTTGTGTCAACATGGATAAAAACGCAATTTTAGGGGAATTTTTTTTGACATTTCGGCTTTTTGCTGAACAATCCTATTTATATATTCCCAAAAATTTTAAACCATCTTTGTATTGTGTGGAAAGTAGAATTCCTACATTAGAAAGTGCAAATTGACCTGGAGAAGTGACCTGGGGAAATTTCGATGAATTTTTTTATGCGCGTATTATGTAGAGCATGCCCAAACTTCTTGTGAATTCGGCTCCCCGCCTCAGAAAGTCAACAAAAATTCTGGGAATCACCCATGGCTCATAGGCTAGTTATAAAAGAGCATGATATGGGTATCGAGGTGTTTTTAGAACTTTGAATTACTCTTGCACCACGTTTTGTGGACCTTTATAGATTGGAAGCTAGATTTTTCAGAATCTTGGGATCGCTTTACAAGAATAGGCAGAATTTTTTTCATCAGAGGTCCCCATAGTCACAGTCAGGGTCCCTTCCTTGTCAAAGAATTGGACTGTCAGGTTACTAAATTAGAACATTCGGCAGCTCTATAATGCAATATATTTCTAGCCATCAATAAATGGATGGCTACCATGTGTAAATGTGCAAATTAATAGGTAGCAGGTGCATCCAGCAGAATCAAGCTGTCCATGCACAACCAGTCAATTTATTTGCATGTTGTTCATTCTTATTCCCAATTCATAAGCATCTCCAATATGTGGTTTGTTTTAGCAGAAAGCAAGAGAATTTATAGGCTTCTTCGCCCAGCATTAATTCCTGTTTTGCTGCCGTCTTATATTTCTCTTCTTCATATTTCTGCTCTCCCTGCTGCTGCTGTTTGATAGTAGTAGTAGTGACTTTTGCATGAATTTTTTGTGTGTTTCCCTTGTTCCTCAACAATTAGTGCGATATTTTCTCGTTCTTCCAACAAGAAGAGCAGGTTTATCATTCTTCCTCCTCCCTTTTTGTATATTCTCGCGGTGCTCCCTGCTGTTTGAAATTCAAGTTTTGAAAACAACGGAGAGGTGTTCTTGTTGTTAATTCACTGATTTCTTCTACTACTAATAACTGGCTGATTGTTGCTGTCTATCTGGCGAGTGGTGATAACAGTGAACACCCACCCTGTCCCTGTTCTCTGTTGTGGAAGACAATAGCAGCAGCAGACAGCATGTCCATGATTAGTGTTGCTAATCAACCCCAACAAACAAGTCCTAAAAATTCGGCCCCCACAAGTGCAATTCCTGTGATGCCTCAACAGTCCATTGGTACTCAACTATATTTTTTTGAAGAAAATTATGGCTTTTTATTTGAATTTTTTTGTCTTTATTTGTGAAATTTCGATTTCTTTTGCACTTACATGTTTTTGTGTTAGCCCAGAATTTGCGATTTTTTGCCTCGGTCTCTATCAGGGGTGGGACGGAATTCCGATTTCCGACCTCCGATTTTGAAAATTTTTTCTTCCGGTTCCGATTTTTGTTCCGACTTTTTTTGGTCTCTATTGTGATAAAAAAAATTAATTCGGGAATAACTTTCCGATCCAAAAAGATCGTCAAAAATATTTCTTTTAGTTCTTGCTATATAGTCCCGTTTATTTTTCTGCTTATACAACCAAAAATGAGTAAAAGAAGTGGGTGAAAAAGTAAAAACAGGAATTGGTATTTTTCAAGCTGATGCCATGTTTCTTTCAATGAAGTACACCTTGAAATTTGAGAATTTACATCTTAAATTTTTTAGTTTTTCTGACTGTAACCTACCGATTCCCCTTTTTTATTATGGTTCCATATTTATCCTAATAGAGGGACATTCATTTATCATTCATGGGTAATGCACTTCTATCAAAACGAATACGATAACTTGTAACGTTTTTATCTAAGTAACGGATTCATGCGATAAATATTAATAAAATGTTTGTTAAAATATTGTCAAGGTTACCAACAAAATGAATTATTATAAAAAAGGGAAAAACCCAACTGTTGACGAAACCGACTATCGACCTCCAACTGTCGACCATGCCAACTCTCACTCCAGTTAGCTCCAGTAGTTTGTGAAACCCTATGGTTTAGTTGGGTTGCCAAGAGCCTGAGCTTCATTTTGATACCAAAATTGTATATAAAATGTAAAAAATAGGGTAAATTGGTAATTTATGTCTCACGTATGTGCAATGAAGGTCAAAATGGCAACGTAGCAATATTTACCCGAAAATGCAGTTGTATGACCTTTATGTCATTACAAAATATGGCATTTGTTGCAGGGATGGACTGTTTCGCAGATGATCGAGATGCCCTCAACGACTTCTCCAAGTACTTCAACAATGCCCATTTGAGTGATGTTTCGCTGGTGGTGGGCGATGAAGCGTTAGTAGTTCTGTTTCATGGATTGTACCAATCTTCCTCACCCAACATTTCTTTGTAGATTCCCAGCCCACAGAATAGTGTTGTGCAGGAGTAGCGAGGTGTTCGACCGCATATTCAGCCTGAAGTGGAATGGCATGGACAAAAAAGTGATTATTATTTGCCTCCTTTTTATTCGCCTCCTTTTATTGCCCAGTGCTCAATGTTAAATTGTGTTCAGGAGATAGAACTGACGGAAGAACCTCAGTGCCAGCCAGTATTCAGTGCCTTTCTCAGGTTTTTGTATTGCAACCATGTAGTGTTGGATTTCAGCAATGCCCTTCCTTTACTAATACTCTCCGACAAATACAATGTCAATGGCTTGAAAAAGGTTTGTGTCTTGAATATACTACTTTTAAGATACTCGTTTTTTGTGTACTTTTGCCTCTAATATTGTGTCCGCAGCTGATTTTATTCACTATAGATACTAAGAAACCACTTAAAATGGAAATTTGAACATGGCTCCCAAAAGGTGGCCCACCGGACCATATCATCAAAAGTACCAATAAAAAAAGGCTCAAATTGTTTTCACCCAGTAAAATACTACTTTTCATCAGTAAATTTGAATTTCTAGCAAAATACTTACTTCCACCATTAAATTACTGATTTCTACCAGTAAATTTGGGGATTTGTGCGATTTAAGTCAAAATTTTGTGGAAAACGATTTTTTCAGTCAGAAAATAGATTCACAAGTCCAGATTCCCACGCCAGAGTGGCCAGAAGCTACCGAAAACTGGGTTTTATGGGTTTACTAAAGGGGGTGAGCTTTTTGCGAAAGAGCGATTGCGCTGATTAGAATTGCTCTTGATCGACCCAATCACTCAGAATCCCAGCACTGAACATTCCGAACCACCCCAAATCACTCAAAACCACTTCAAACCAGTACTTAACTATCTTAAATCGTTCCAAACCACCTTAAGCCAGTGTTTACTATGGTTCAGGGTAGTTTGGAATGGTTCAGAGTGGGATTCTGAGAAATTAAGGGTAACCGACGGCAATCATAATGAGCGCAATTGCTTTTTTGCAGAAAGCTTGCCCCTTTTAGTTAACTTTATAAAAACAAGTTTTCGGTGGCTTCTGGCCACTTTGGCGTGGTAATAAATCTATATTCTGGCTGAAAAGTTCGTTTTCCTGCAAAAAGGTTGACTTAAATCGCACAAATCACCAAATTTACTAGTAGAAATGAGTAATTTACTGGTGAAAAGTAGTATTTTACTGGGTGAAACGAGCTATAGCCTTAAAAAATTTCATGTCATTTTGGCTAATTACGAGAGATAGAGTCGGTTGAAAAAATCAAATCGCAAAATATCGATGAAAAAGTAAAAAAATTCAAAATTTTGGAGTTATACTCGAAATTTTTTTGTTAAATAGGCACATAAAAAAGTTCAGTGGCAATTTTCTATGTCAATCACATTTTTTGCGAAAATTAAAGTGAGACCACACCGTTCACAAAAAGTTCTATTCAGATTTGCATAGAATACGCCATCAACTACATTCTCTCCGAACTTTCGCTCAAGGAAATATTCCACATTTGGTTCGGCTATGCAACCAAAGCCTATCATCTGGTCAGCCAAAAAATCCTTTTTAATCTCTGCCTCAATTCAAAAAATTCCCAAAGTTCAGCCTCTGATCCAATCCTGCATTGAGTTCCTCTCCAAGCAATTCCAGGAAATAGTTACTAGTGCAGAGTGGGAAAAAGACTGGTTAGCTGTGGACAGGGACCAGCTATTAGAATTCCTGAAGTGCAACCAGTTGGTAATACCGAGTAAGTTGGAGTTGCTTTTTAGGGGTCATGGTCTTAATCAGTAGATTCAGATGAGTTTGTGGTGTGGGAAGCAGTGCAGAAGTGGTTAAAGGCATCAGCCCACCCTGAACGCAGAGGTAACACCTCCCTACCTCTACTTGTCCAGATATTGCCGCTTGTTAGGTCAGCTTTTTTGGATTTATCTTTTGAGTTGGATCAAGCAACGTTTAAGGTTTCCATTTATGTCTGCTGATGAATTGTCTTTGGTGGGTCCAAATTTTGGGTGCTATTAGAGGGTCGGGGTACATTTACTTAAGATTTTCGACCATTGCTTTTTATTTTCTCATCCATATATTTTATAAGTACTTGTTCATCTGTACTTTATTTCACCTAAATTTTGAGTGGTAACGTAATGATTGTCTATTCAAAGTTAAGGCAATACATTTTTTTGTACCAAATAAACTTTTTTGTACCAAATCAGCTAAAACTACAGGGCACCAAGCTTTTTTAGAAAAAAATTCCTGCAATCCCCTAATATTTTTTCTACAGTGTTTTTACCATGTTTGAAGAATTTTCGCCAGAAATCATTCTTTGACAAAAACAATGTGGTTTGGAAGATAGGCAGATTTTTGTGAAAGAATTATTTTTGGCACAAATTCTCCAAAAATGGTAGAAACGCCGTAAAAAATATTAGGCCATTACCGTATTTCCTCTAATTAATGCCCCCCCCTGATTCAAAATCGTGTTTTTGGCATTGCGTTTTTGACCCACTTTTTGATCACTTCTCTCAGGCAAGTTACCGCCCATTTTGTAGCCAGTGAGATGAGCTATTAAATGGTTGGTAATTTGCCTGAGAGAAGTGGTCAAAAAGTGGGTCAAAAACACAATGCCAAGAACACGATTTTGAATCAGGGGGTTGCGTTAATTAGAGGAAATACGGTATTAGAAATTTTTTCTAACTCGGCTTGATCCCCCTTGTGATTGTGGCTGATTTTTTACAAAAGAAAAAGTAAATTTGGCACAAACAATATTGCCCAAAACTAAGTCGAGCACACAATGTCAGGCGTAAAAAGTTGGCCAAGAAATGCATTTACAAATCAGTCATTGCCTGCAAAATATGCAAATGAGAAAAGAAAAAATGGTCAAAAATCGTACGTAAAAAGCCAAAAAAATTCAAATCACTTGTAGGTTGAAAGTTCACCAACAGCTGTTCAACACTCCAAAGCGTTCATGGTACATACTCATCTGGCCTACAAATTTATTTCCATGCCTTTGTCCAGCAGGGCTGCTAATTTCAAGTACGTCTTTTGGCTAAATTAAAGGGTATTCCTGCCACTCGAGTAAAGCTGTCTGCCAAAAAATATTCATTGGCGCCACATCTCACTACCCCAATATTGTGTTTGGCATAGCAGGCGTTTGCCTTACGGTACTCAATCCTATTTCACTTTTCAGAGAATTCACAGGCACCCAATTCCTGGCAAGGAACTATACAGATGTAAGATGGGACAAGAGGTTTACGGTCACCAATGAGCAACTCTACGAGCGAAACCAAGACCATATCTTTAATGTAAAGTGGAGCCCTTTTTTTCCTAGAAAGATATTCTTAAAAGATTGTTTAGTTTACCACCAAATCATCTATAATCTCCCTGCCACATTGGGACTGGCTGCTCAACTTTCATGTGGATCTGAGTCCAGCCTCAGAAGAAGAGTTGAGAATAGTGTTGACAGGACTGGACATAGACCACAGTGGCAGATCTATAGAGTATTTGTTGATGATAACCACGGAAGTAAGGGTACTCAAGATGATCTCTGGAACTAAACTGTTTAGCAAGGCAAGGTAAGTGGTGGATTAGAGGCAGAAGTAGCCTTTTTATTGGAGCCCAGGACTCAAATTAACCAAAATTCCGCGGTACCTGTTTTTTTTTCATTTTTTCTGGTTTTTGGAAATGAATTATTTACAAAGAAAACCAGTTGTCGGTTAATCGACCGGATCGGATGCTTTGTTTAATTCTTTAAGGAAAGGGATTCACTATGTTATTCATCGTTTCTACTTTTTCATAAAAAAAACACCAAAAATACAAGTCAAACAATTTGTGGCAAAAAGGTTACACAACCTATGCAAAAATGTCATTAACCCCTTTTTTCCCACGTGTCGATAAATCGACCACAACTTCGAAGGTCTGTTTCTCGCCGATCTTTCAATCGCTGCGAGCTAAATTTTGTTTTGTAGCTCTGCGTTTTGGCTTTTAGATGTGGATATTTAATTTTTTACAAAATGACAAGTAAACAAGTCGGTTTGGACCATACCTGCACCCCGCCTGGCGGCCCAGCAGCCGCCTCCGCCGGCGGCCGCCAGGCGAGGCGAAAATGAAAATGCCGGCGCTGCCGCCAGGCGGCGGCGGCAAAAATTTTTGACCGTAGGCGGAGGCGGCGGCGGCAAGTAGGTTTTTATAAGGCAGCAGAGGCGGCGGCGGCGCAAAAAATGACGGCGAAAGCGACGCCGCCGGCGGAGAAATTTTTGGTTTAATTTTGTTGTATTTTGGTTTATGTTTTCACAAAAAGACTTATAAATAAAAAATAAATTAATTAAATACGATAAAAACAGCAAAGATTTTCAAATTTACAGTTTTAAAATTTCTTTCAGACTTTTGTCTTTTAAAATTCTTCCAGCCAGAGCTTCTATACGATCATCTACTGCTTTGTTTATTTGGTCTTCCGAATCGCCGTTAAATCGCCGCTTTATCCTCTTCTTGCAAAACTGGCTTTTGATGTGCTACCACTACCAGCAAGCACCGCTGCCGTGGAGAGAATGTTCAGTACTGTTTCAATGCTTTCAACAAGCCGAAAGACATCAACAAAACCAATTCTTTTGAACAGTAAAACTTTACTTGCTTATAATGCTCATCTTATCAAAGTTTGACTTGTTTCTATGAAATAAATGTACTAAAAATTATTAATTTAAATTTTGCTTTTTTTTTAAATTGATAAAACAATTATGTCGGCGGAGGCGGCGGCGGAGCGATTAAGCCGGCGGAAACGTGTCCGCCGGCGGAGGCGGGCCACTTTAAAATGACTCCGCCGCCGCCAGGCGGCGGCGGCAATTTAGGCCGCCTCCGCCGGCGGCGGAGGCGGGGAATATTTTAAGCGACCGGCGGAGGCGGAGGCGGGATTTAAAATTTTACCTATCGTGCAGCTATGGTTTGGACCAAAAAAAGTTATTTTAAAGGGTGTACCAAAAGTTACCGGCGGATTTTTTCAAAGCCTTATCTTTACCAATTTTGCGATCATATCTCGTTTCTTTTACTACTTTTTTGTAGCCCTGAATCTCTTCTTTCGAATGCATATTAAACTTAGCTTGATTTTTTGGATATGTCACCATTTGGCTCCAAACACTTGTAAGGTCATTTTGAAGGTCACCACCGGTGTTTTCATCACTTTAAGTGATCATATGTTATATTGAATTTTAGACGTCACATTAGAATGTTATGAACATGTTTTAGGCCAGCTCAAAAGCTACAAGACTTATTTTACATAATAATTTTTAGAAATCTGAGTTTTCAGATATGACCTTCTGGAAAAATCAACCTGAAAAATTGGAAAAACTTAGATTTTAGTCATTTTTTCATAAAATAGGATGTGATAAGATGTTGTCATGACGATTGAAATTCGATTGAAAAAAAGTGCTTTATTTTGGTTGTGTGAAAAATTCGATAAATTTGATAAAATCGGTAAATTTTGACAAGTTTACATGCATTTTGATTTATTGTTGATCAGTGCGATAATATTTAAAACTTATGCGGTAGAACAGACTAAGAGCTACAAAACTTATTTTTCAGAATAATTCTGAATCGAATCTGGATATAAGAGCACCCCTTGGGACCAGCCCAAGAGGTGCTTTTATATCGGGGGTGCTCTTATATCGTGAGTGACATAAAATAAACTATACTCAATGGTTACAGTCGAACCTGTATAAACAAAAAATAGTTTTGTCCAAATTAATTCTGGCAAAAATGGGTTAATTTTGAGAAAAAATATGTTCTTATCGTAGGAAGTTATCTTTCGGTATCAAAATTCAAAACAAAGGTGACACTAAAACTTTTTCACCCGCACCAAGCCTATTATTGTTGCAGATATAGCGCTGAACTGGAACTACAAAACAAACTGGAAGTCAACGACATTTTGGCTGAAAATGCTCCTCTGTTAGCCAACGGGAATCTCCATCTTCAATTGATTCTGAGACCTATCATGTAAATAATAATAACCATGAGCCATAGTCTGTAAAGTTGTACAAGTAAGAAAAGGACCAAAAAAATTAGAAGACAAAATTTGCTATCCATTTGTCTGTCTAGAATGGTTGTTGCAACCACGTTTTGTCTTTTCTTTCCATCAATACCTTCTTCGTCATTTCCTTATGATTATCTTGTGTGTTGATTTGCAATAAAAATGATTCTGCGCTTCAATATTTGTTTGCTAAATGGTTTTGATTATACTCGCAGATTTTTTGGATCCTCGCCAAAGTTATTGGCTTCAGCAAGAATTGAATTTGTTAAGTTCGAAAGTCAGTGAAAATTCTTGTTACACCATGTATATGACAATGTAAAATGGAGTTGTGTAGCTTGTTTTTTTATTCACTTTAAATATAACAGTCAACGGCCAGAAAATGTTCTAAAAGCAACAGGAGGACTGAGGCATACTTTTTTTTACGGATTTTGTTGTTGCTAAAATGGAAAGGTAAACCAATGAGACACTTTTTTTGTACGCTAGTAAATATATTTGAGCCATCTTAACGAACACTCGCGTCTTAGCACAAGCTAAAAACAACAACAAGGAGCCAAGGATATAAGGGCCTATTATGTCAGAAAAAAATTTACATCGTTTTGAATGGATTAAAGAATTCTAATTTAAAATGGCTTATAATCGTTATAAATATTTTTTGACAAGAATTTTAGCAAAAAGTTCGATAAATTGAGTTTGGTCCCCTTGTTATTTCGGGACGTTTCGCGAAATTAAGACAATTGGTAAATTCAGAAAATATCCCATATGCCCTGAATACCGTATTTCCTCTAAGAGATCCCCGGCAGCTTTATTTTTTAACTATCCAAAAATCGCAAAAAATTGTAACTATAAGAGAAGAAAAACCACTTTAGTTATACAAACTGCAACATCATCAAAGAAATACGCTAAAATCGCTCCAAAAATGCTTTTCGACCTGTAGAAAGTGAAAATTCAATTTTGAAAGTTGATGGTCCTGGAAAGAAAAGGAGATCGCTATAACCTTTCTTTTGCATTGTTTGTTTCAGACTTTGAAATACAGAGACGTTGACAATGTATCTTCTTTTCAAACAAGCATGCTATCTCCGTGTGACGTTTCTCGAAAATGTCCGGTTGCTGCTTGGTCGCCGGCTTTTTTTCGCGTGATGTTGTTCAGGAAGATGATGCTCACAAAAATAAAGTGTTCATAAAGATGATAACATCACCAGAGAATACAAGATTTTTCTAGAACACTGTGTGTTTCACGTGATATGACCCGCACGCCGTCCAAAATGTTAGCTGAAAAGTCTTCGCTTTTTGCTGAAATATCTCCGCTTTTTCAAATTTTGCTTCAAAAAGCTGAAATGTCTCCAATTTTGTTGAAATCTCTCCGCTTTTAGCTGAAAAGTCTTCACCTTTCTTGGAATCTCTCTGCTTTTGAGCTGAATTAAAATTCGACAAAGCGGAGGGACTTCAACAAAAGCGCAGATATTTCAGCAAAAAGCGAACACTTTTCAGATAGAGGCGGGTAGATTTGATTCTTTACCGTTTCTTTACAGCTCTGAAATTTTCATTTCTCAAAAAAAAAGAAAATGGCTGTCGCTGTCTCAAAGGAAACAATTGGTTCTCCTGCTAAGCGCTTCGCAAGGCTCGACGCACGCTCATTTGGCCTGCTTTTTGGGCGTTTTGTCTGTGTTCAGAGCCAGTTACAGATGTCGACAATTCAAATTGGCACGGGAAAGGCACGAGCGCACCGTGGCCTCTCAAAGAACCTTATATGTCAAAAGATAGCCCTAAACGAGCTTGTTACTGACCCGCACGCGGAATTTCCCACCGAGCAGCTCAGGTCGAAATATTCCACTTTGAGTTGCAAAATTTAGCACCAAGAATACACGGAAAAAATATGCTCATAATCAATGTGTCAGTGCGGCGCAGTGATATTCGTTGCAGTCTCCCTTTTATTGTCGCAGGATCGACCCCACTGCGAATCATCTTTTTTTCCTGTTGAATTCAAATAATTTTTTTTTTAAATCTCAGTCATTCCAACTTTTTTCTCACTTACTACAACTATGATCAGCGTATTTTCAAACTTTTATTGATTTTAAGAGATTCTTTGCTGACAAAGATGACCAGTGCGCCACACTGATATATTGATGTCCCAATCTGTCGCTGGCCCATTCTTAAAATACCAGACATCTGATAGTAAAAATAACCCAACGATCGACCTGCCTTTTTACGGCAAATAATTAGTTAAGAAGAGAGAAAAATGAAACAAGTGCACTTATGGTCATAGAAGGAAACCAAGTCCTGCATTATTTATTGAAACATACAGCAACAAATTCTTCCTCTGAACTCTTTTTTGAACGAGCACGCATAGATTTTACACGTCAATAAAGTTCCTAAACAGCATGGATCATCTCAACACAATCACGCGCAATATTTTTAGATGATTCTTCAGTCACTGAGTCATTGATCCTGTTGATTATAGAAGCCATTTCGCGATTTTTGGCCAGATTGATGACTGATGAATCCCCCCACATCAAGGTAGCGACTGACTAAAATATACAGTTGTTAAAAGTGAACACCAGAATAAAGTTCGTACCTGCAGAATTCTTGTTAAGGCAATTGGAGAGTGGTCGCTGAAACTGATTACACGCTCAGTCGTATTGATCACGGCTCTTAGAACATCTTCGCGTGGCCTAAAATTTAAATAACTCTTTAACAGGGAAGGGGAGTAGGCAGGTACCTGTGTCTGGCATGTACGGAGTGAGGGGAACTGTGGGATTACACTGCATTGTCACTTTCTGCAGGGTACGGTAGTGACCCATAACACCGTTTATATCCTGATCGTAGATAAGATAATCCATACCTTATTGCATTAATGCGCATATGTCCCAAAAGATACACCAAAATACCTTAATCCCTCTTTGAATTTTTTCAACCACTCCGAGCTATTTTTTTGTTTTTTGGCTTGTTGTTTGTTTTGGCCTTCAGATGTGCCTTTCACAAAACTCTAAAACATTTGGCGCTAGTATAGAATACCCCCCCCAAATCAGACCTTCTAAAAATCGTTGTAACTACCCTTTGGAACAACAAGTTTAGGCTTAGTCCTTAGGCTTAGGGGTACGCCAGCGTATGGAAGTTGTGACTAATAAGTGTTTTACGCACTTTAATTTAATGTATGAATGCTGAGATATAGCTTTTTTCTGTTTTTCTGTTCTGTTTTTACTTATCTTTTTCTATTGGTCGTCAGAAAAGTTTTTACTCAAAAAATAGCTGAGCTACATTTTGACTCAAAACGCCCAGCCCTAATTTTGAGTCGTCACTTTTTTAGATGTTATACACTAAAAGTAGGTAAAAAAATCCGAAAATAGCTAATGAAGGACCAAAAAAAACGAATTAACAAAAATTGTCAAAATCTCGAGATCATGACCAATTTTTGGTTGTATTTTTACAATAATACCGGCTATTTTACCCATTTCAGCTCAAAGGAAAATTTTTGATTTTCTAAAAATTCGGCCGAAAATAGGTTATTATTACTCTATCACTAATTATCTAAAGGATAATACTTAAATCTGCATGCGAATCTCTGAAAAATGCCCGCTAATTTAAATTTGGCATTTTCTTTTAATTTTTTATTTACTTTTCAAATATTTTTATATCGTAGTGTAGCCCAGGATCTCGACTTTTCAACGAGCTATCAAACTCTATTTAACAGTTTCAGAAATGTAGAGATTCAAGGGTTTGAATGGAGTATTATTTATTTATTTTTTCAAATCCCTAAATTTTTACATTTCTAAATTTATTCAGCAGAGTTTGAGGAAAAGCTTGAAAGCTGAGATTCTGAGCTACACGGCAGTGCAAACAAAGTTGAAAAATTGAAAAAAAATTAGCGCAAAAAATCAAAGAGAAGTGCAAATTTCACATGGACGATACGGAAAAATGCCTCCTTTTGGCGAAAAAGTGCCCCCGTTTTGTGAAAAAGTGCCCCCTTTTTGTGAAAAAGTGCCCCCTTTTGTGAAAAAATGCCCCATTTTGTGAAAAAGCGCTGTCTTTTGTAAAAAAGCACACCGTTTTGGGAAAAATCACCTAATTTTTAGGAAAAAGCATCCCTTTTTTGGAAAATATGCAAATTTGTAAGAATTTTGTCCTGTTTGAGGGACACTTTTTCATAAAGGGGCACTTTTTCACAAAGGGCACTTTTTCACAAAAAGGCACTTTTTCACAAAAGGGCACTTTTCGCCAAAAGGAGGCATTTTTCCGTTTTATCCATTTCACATTAGCGGGCATTTTTCACAAATTAGCGGGCAAAATTGAATACCACCCATTATCTAAAATCGACAATAACAATTGAGTTCAATAATTTATCAATTGAAAGGCGCTAATTTAGATCATTTAAATATAAAAAACCAATTTTAGCCAAATTATTACTTTTCCACTCAAAATGGCAAAAGCTTCACTATTTTTCTCCACCGGCAGAGTAAAATTTACAACTTTTTGAGTCAGCACCATATTTTGTCTGCATTTTAGAGTCAATGCTCCATCCAGCATGTGCTAGACCACCACCTTTTGCTCAGAAATGATCCCACTCAATTGCTGTCACTCAAAGGAGAGTGGAATGTGGTCTACTTCAATGTGCGAACAATTGCTACTCCTGCCAATTAAAACCAATTTTTGTAATTTAGCATAATGTCAACAAACTGGTCTTCGGCCGCGACATTTTTGCTAGTTAGTTTGATTTATTTAGAAGGGGAAAACACAAATTTTGTACAGGAAAATCCCTTTGTTGGAGAATAACAACAGACGAGAGTGATTCGTTGAAGTATGTCCTGCAACTGTCCGTGTTTCCGGCAGATATATCGGTATTTTGTTCCGTTTTTTATTTAGTAAAAGTTTCAAGGGGGTATGTTTAGGAAGAAGGTTGGCATGAACTGAGCCCAGGCACTTTCTTTGTTCTACAGTTGTCTGAGGATGAAAGTAAGACTGTTGAGGTATTTTTTTTAATGTTCAACCCATGGTGTAACAAATCGATAAAATTATTTCATAGAAATGTACCAGATGTTTGCAG
The DNA here is from genome assembly GCA_029231635.1 of Ditylenchus weischeri. Lineage (NCBI taxonomy): Eukaryota > Metazoa > Nematoda > Chromadorea > Rhabditida > Anguinidae > Ditylenchus > Ditylenchus weischeri. Next base: position 18,393 of record JAMRYI010001018.1, on the reverse strand, counting down.
ATTTGGTAAATTTTTGTGAATTCGTGTAGAGGAACGATTCTGCTACACGAATTTACAAAAGCTTACCGAAATCTGCAAACAGTTTGAGCAAACAGCCGAAAAATAATTTTATCGAAATCGATAAATTTATCGATTTGTCACACCATGGTTCAACCTCCAGATGTTTAATTGACGTATGAATTCCAAAAAAAAAACTCATGTAAATCTGCTCGTATCTCTGACTATTCAAGCTTTACCCGAGGGCGTAGGGCGCTTGATGACTTGATGTTTAGATGTGCATACAAACATGCTTGAGTTTTTTTTAAATTCCAATACAGTCGACTCTCGATAACCCGCCACCCCACTCACGCCTAGGGTCCGACACTTTTTTACCTCAATTTTTGAAAAATTTTGCCGAATATGATTCCAGTATCTCCCGATCCCGTTAACGATCCACCGGTTACCGAAACAGGTCCTTGTTTTGCTAAAATTTAAAAAGGCATGCAGTCAAACCCCTTTATCCGACATCCTTCGGGACCGAATTAGGCTGCCGGATTAGTAGGTTTGATTTATCAAAAAAAAGTTTAGTACCGACTGGGCAAAAGTAAAGACGGAAAAAGACGTGAAAAGTTGCAGAACCATTCTAAGAGTACGAAAACTCACAGATAAATTTTGAAAATAAATTGATTTCAAAACTGCAGTTTTTATGCCTTGGTCCCCCTGTCAAAATTTTCGTACTCTTAGGATGGTTTTGCATATTTCTCCTAATTTTCTTAATCAAAACATGACAAACGACAGCGCATAAGAAAGAGGAGGTTCTGGGCTAACAGAAAGCGTGTTTTTAAAAAATATTCATCGAAAAATTACCTGTCAAAAGGTCGTTTAATGAAATTTCCAAAAGTGTTGCAGTACTATTGAACCACCCTGTATATCGCCTCATGTGGGTGAAAAAGGTAACACCGAAAGAAAAACAAGCTGTTTTCAAAGCTAAAATTCAAAAAAGTTCAAAAAAGTTTAAAAGTGACAAATTCCACGTCGACAACCATATAGATGATTACGGCTTTTCAAACACTTTTAACCTGTCCAATTCCAGTTCCACCCCAACCCTCGACTGGCATTGAACACCCCCTCCACTGACGTATTCTGTCATTTTTCGCCGCTGTCAACACTAGAAATGATATCTTTTTTCCCGGAAAACATGGTGTCGGAAGATCCTTTGCTACACCACTTCCAGTCCATTCAATACTCCTATGTCAATGCATCTCACTTGCTGCAGGTAATCATCCTTTTTTTAATCCACCAATGTATTTCACATTTAGCCTACAAGTAGTGCCATCTTAACGAGTGACATTGACCAATTAGTGGAAGAAACTGCCAGGAACTTCAATCACAGGTTAGAGAGTGCAGTCCGAGGTCTCCGATTAGAAAGTGAAACAGGGCAAGACAGGATAGTGCGAGTGCTATTCTCTGGTGGTGTGGACAGTCTTATGGTGGCTATACAGTTGGGAAATGTGCTGCCTGTAAATATTCAAATTTTATTGGTAAATAATAATTATGATAAAAACTAGAGTCGCAGCCAGTTCATTGTTTTTCTAAAATGAGATTATCCAAGTAAACTACGATTTCGTTAAACTAAACGGCTGTGACCCAACTCAAAACCGCATTGAAAAAAAATTTAACTTGAACTTTCAGGTAAATGTTGCCTTTGGAGATTCTGACATGGTATATCTTCTGACTACTAACTGTAAACAATAAATTTTGTTCATTACCCTTTTAGGACTGCTCAAGAGCTCCTGATCGCAAAAGAGGCATAAAAGCTTTCAAATACCTTAAATCAGCTGAGACATCTGTAAAAGGTATAACTGCATGCAGGGATGAGCATTTAGGTCGGAATAAACCTTTTTAGATATTTTTAGGTCTAAAAATTGCACATATTGAGTTAACCCCGCCAATTTTGTAATTATTTTGTTTGAGAATGTGGGACCAAGTTGCGCTTACAGTCTTTAAGCGCAACTACTACCAAACAAAACAATTACAGAATCGACTAGATTACTTTTATTAATGCATTTTTCATAGACCTACAACATACCTAAAGGAGGTCTTCTTGGACCTAAATGCTCATTGCTGACTGCATGTTTACATATCCCAAAATAAATAACAAATGTGTTCAGGCAATAGTAGTAGGTATCGCCTAATACTGGTCAATGTGGACAGGCAAGAGTTGAGTGAATGTCGCGCAAAGTACATAGCTACAGCTATATTTCCCCTCAATTCAGTGCTGGATGACTCTCTGGGCTGTGTGCTTTGGTTTGCATCTCGAGGCAAAGGCTTGGAGTACATTGAACAGGATGGGCAGCTCAAAGCATCTCCGGAAGAAACTCCTTCTCATTTGCTGGGGTAAAGCAATAATCAAAGTAATTATACTAATCGAATTCTTTTTATTATTATTCTTTTTTTTTACTTTTCTTTTACCATTCTTTTTATGGTTATCGCGTTCAATTCCGTACAGCTAGAAAATTGGGTAGCTTTGATCCAGCAAAAAGCGAGTATATCTGAAGGATAGCACATAATCGGATATCTGTCAGTGTTTTTCAATTTTAGCTTAAACTTTATGGTAATCTCTGTATGATAGCTCAAATGAAAGCCTAGAATCAGGGATACACATTGGTATAAGAAACATGTGCATCTGAAATTACTAAACAAATTACTAAATCAAATTATTAAACTTTAACAAAAATATTTGAGTTTGTATAAGCCGAAATCAGCTGAAATCGACCTTTACAAGCCAGCATGTTTAAGATGAAATATTTTAACCTTTTTCTTCAGGCGCACAAGTTTCTATATACCAATGTGTAGCCACAATTCTAAGCTTTCGTTTGGGCTATTATATAGGGATAAATTAGATATTATTAGGACCCTAGTACTAGAGCTAAAATTCAAAAAAACATTCGAAAATGTACAAAATGTTCCGTGCCATCCTACCCCAGTCTTAAACAATGGCATCTGCCACCGCAGCCACATTCCCAGTTCATATTTGTTTTTGCACTGGATGAACTCGAGTCCAACAGTAGATGTCTTGCAAGCATCTAGAAAAAAAAGGTAGTGATATATAAGAGTGGAAAATATACCAATCCCGGTCTCGCGGTCTACAGGCCCGAATGTAAAAAAGGCAAAACAAATTTTTGCACCTTATCAAATAATGATCTAGGACATTGCTCCCGCCGGAATATCCCGTCGCCACAGGTGCCCAGGAGGGTGTTAACTGAGGCAGGTACACTACTATCGGATGTTTATTCTGCTGGAAACATTACACGAAAAGCTGAAAAACTGTAAAGAGAAAGAAGGATGATGGCACTACACTTTACTCAAGCGGCTTTATACAAATATCGAGTGCGAGTTGGTTCCTTCCAAAAACCAAAAAAAACGCCTTGAACCAAGAATTAACCGAAATAAACAAAAATCAACCCAATAAACCAGTTGTACAATAGATAAAAAATAGTTGGCAACCACACTTCCACACTACAAAATACTATTTTAGTCATGTGACTGTGGTTGGGAGTGGTTCTGATGAACAACTTGGTGGGTATGGAAGACACAGAACAGTTTTTGAAAAGCTTGGCTTTGATGGATTAGCAGCAGAGCTGGGTAAGGAGTTGACCAGGATCGGACTGAGAAACTTTGGGAGGGACGACAGAGTGCTCACAAGCAATGGAAAAATAGCATTGTAGGCTGATTAATGAAAAAATTATATTTATTCAATAAATTTAGAGCGCCTTTTTTGGAAGAGGATTTCGTGGAGTGGCTAAATAAAGTGCCACTGTCCTTCAAAGTGGACTTTTCCCTACCTAGAGGTTTTGGTGAAAAAAGGTGATATTTTCAGAAAAAAAGCACCATTAACTTTACAACTATAATTTAGACTACTAAGAAGAGCTCTCTTGCAGCTGAATGTACCACTTGATCTGGCTCATTCCCCAAAGCAAGCGATGCAATTCGGCTCAAAAATAGCTAAGTTGGAAAACCGCAAAGAAAAAGGGTCTGATGTTTGCATGAGACTCAAAGATACAATTTTGTTAGATGAGTAGTGTAATGGCCGGCTAATCATACATTTTTTAATTTTACATCAATGTTGTTTGTTGATGATCTGTGATAAAGTTTACAAACATACTGAAACAACTTTTAACGTCAGTCGAGGATTAAAAAATAAGTATGTCGAGTGTATAATATAATCCAGATCGACGAGTAATCCAGACCGACGAGAACCTGAAATTAATTAAGGTATATGGAGTATCAGCAAATCAATAGAAAAAATAAACACAAAGCATACAAACAGTAACCTAGAACAAACACCCAACACGTCTCGTCGACTGAAAATGTAATTTAAACATACCGTATTTCCTCTAATAGCTCCCCGGGGGAGTTATTTTTTGGATGCCCGAAAATAGGAAAATTTGAAATTCGATCTCGAGATTTTTGGGTGCTCAACTAAAATCTGAAAGTGCAATCGGTAGAGCTCGCGGGAGTTAAGAAAATGCGTGAAACAGTTTGCAAAAAATTGACTCTGGGCTGAGATATAGGTCCTCAAATTTAGGGGGGAGTTCTTAGAGCAGGGGGAGGGCTATTAGAGGTAATACGGTAGTTTTGTTTGTTGGGTCTGCCGCATTAAGAGACTTTTGATAATACATGAACCTGAAAACTTTTTTTTGCCCAGTTCCAATGATAGAATAGCCTTTAATTGAGGAGTTCACTACCTTATTATTCCAGGGCGTAATGACGAATTATTCCATAAAGTACACTCAGGCGAAAAAATTTACACAAGGTGCTTGGGCATGGGATGTTTAGGCGTGGACCAATTATTTTAGTTAATGAAATATAATAACTGAGGACGAAACAGCCTGAGGACGAAATGGTTCCGAAGACGAAACGCCCTGAGGACAAAACGTCGCATACCCTATTTGACATGTAATCACTAAGCTAGTTGATATCTAAATAAATTTCTTTATAAACATAGTCGTAAGAGAGCCCTAATCAGAGCCTTGCAATCTTCTATATATTTTTTTCACTATGAGCTTGAGCACCATACGAAGGCTTCCATACAATATGAAAGCCCAACGAAGGAGAAAAACGATGATACAGCGTAATGACGATTAAACATACGACCCAGGGGCCTGGTCTTCTGCATTCTCGGCTAACGTGTCAATGTGGCAGTGAAATGAAGCTTCAGAAGTCGGAGCAGGGTCGAAAGTATGGCAAATGGCAGTGTTCAAAGAGAGGATGTCGAAAAACGACAGGTTTTCTTGTAGGAACCTGGTTTGAAGCAAGCTTCCTAACGCTAAAAGAGGTAGTGATCATGATCTGGAATAAAAATTTTCAAAAACGAAATTAAGCATATCAAAATGTCTTATTTCTGGTGTCGAAATATGTGTAAGCAAGACGATTTTGAGTTCGATTTCCGCCGATAAAACGGGTCCACCTTGAGCAGCACCACAATTGTCGAATGGAAGGATCGCTTTCGCGAAGTTTGTCTGGGCTGGTTTCTATCGCATCCTGAGCAATTAAGAGGTCGTGGAAAAGTAGTGGAGGTGGATGAAACTGTGATCTCTCGCAGAAAGTACAATGTTGGGCGTGTGGTTCATCAGCAATGGTTTGTGACTGGCCTGGAGCGTGGTGGTAGGGGATGCTTTATCGAGCCTGTAAAAAAACGAGACGCCGTCAGGGCTTTAAAAACATCCGGAAGATACATCCGGATGTGGATGTGTACATCCGAAGCATCCACATCCGGCGGATGTGGATGTTGGATGTCAAAAATTTTTGGGTGGGATGTCGGATGTGGATGTCAAAAATTTTTAGGTCGGATGTCCGGATGTTTTTCGGATGTTTTCATGGCGGATGTCAGCGGATGTCCGGATGCTTTTCTGATGTTTTTACGGCGGATGTCAATATGCTTTTGCCGATGTTTTCATGGCGGATGTCATGGATAATCTAAAATCCCGCAAAACTCAGAATGATTTTCTTTCCTTCTTTCCGTCTCATCGTTGGTCCCATTCCTTCGATTCCAAATCTACAATTTCCAATAGCCCATTCCCTCCCAATTTTTCTAACCAAAATTATACTTTTTTCTTCAGTCAAGCAAGTCGCCATGTCGCCAAGTCGAGCAGACAACAAATGGAACGGAACTTCGAGCAAGAGGCCGAGGAAGAGCGAGGGATCAAGTGAGTAGACTATTTATTATTTTTTCCTTGATGATTTAGAAATCGTCCTCATACCTTGCTGGTTGTTGTTATTGAAATCTTATATTCGATCCAATATTTTTATTCAAAAAAATTATTTTCTCAAAAATATTTATCCTCTCCTCTGGCTACTTGAACATTTTTCAGTTGCCTCGGATCACCAAACTGGCATTCGATTTGCTCGTGATTCCAGCGACTTCCCAAGCTGCTGAGCGAGGTTTCTCCCGTTTGTCGATCAACTCCGGTGGTGTCAAGGGCTGCTCGTTGAAGGATCGGCTTCTAAGGAAAGTGCTCCTGGGGTTTAATTCAGATCTGATGAATGTTTAATTTGTTTCACCTTACTGTCTTGGTTTCACGTCGAAATAAATATTTGCCATTGTTATGTCCAATAATATTTTATACCGTATTTCCTGTAATAAGCGCCCTACCCAAAATCGATATATTTTTTAATTTTTTGCCTTTCTGACCCACTTATGGATATCGACTATTAGGGATCTATCTAACACACCAAAATGTAGCTCAGTTTTATAGCTTCATTTAGGTATGTGACATGCCTAGGACTCGATATACATAATTAGGTCAAACAGGCGCATAATAAAAAAAGAAAATACTGACTTTGGGGAGGGCGTTTATTAGAGGAAATACGGTAATTATAGTTGCAGAGTTAATTATTACAGTAAAAAATTAAGCTGTAAAAGACCTGATGGATTATTAAGGAGGCAAAAACATCCAGATATCACTCGGAAATTCGGATGTCAAAAAATTTGACATCCAGATGTCATTTGGATGTCAGGATGTCAAACAAATTCGACATCCGGATGGATGTGGATGTCAAAATTTTTTTGGCTGGATGTGGATGTAAGATGTCAAAAAAAGTTTGGCGGTAGTGATAAAGAATACCCTTACCTCTACCTTTTACTCCTACCTCTACTTTTTACCTTTACCTCTACCTTTTACCCCTACCTCTACCCTTACCTCTACCTTCAATTTTTACCCCTACCTTTACCTTTACCCCTACTTCTATCTTTACCCTTACCTCGAAAGCATAATGTTAGAAACCATCAAAATAGCTCTTTCAGCAAAAAAATACAAAAATAATCAACATGGGGACCAAGGTGAAATTAGCGGTTGGCCCATTTTCGGACAAATGTCCAAAACGGTACGAAGTTTGGACGTATAATCTGTCTTTTTGTTAAAAAAAATGAGGAAAAACGTCTTATAGCATGGTTTTTCACGCAATTGGACTTAAAAAAAATCGCAAAAAAAATTAACAGGGGGGACCAAGGCAAAATTAGCGGTCCACCACCTTTTGGACAAATGTCCAAAAGGTGGCGAAACGTCTATGCACCATTATTTTATTCACCGTTGAATTACGGCGTAATTCAACAACAAATCATCACCACAATGCTAAACATCATATTTTTTACCTCCTCGAATTTCAGTTAACAAGTTTCTATCATTCAAAAGCATCTGGAACATTTCAGTGCACGAAAAATCAAAATTGACATTTGTTTGAAGAAGACATTTAACTGTTTCGGGCTTCAGCCCGAACAGTGTTTTTGAAAATGACAGTGACATCTGACACTGACACTGACGTCAGCCTGACACCAGTGTGGTAAAAGTTAAAAAATAGCCACCGCCACCGCCACCAGCAAGTGTGGCAGCCACCGCCACCGGTGGCTACCCAAAATTTCCCACCACCACCGGTGGATTTACCACACAACAATGTTGGCAGTAAAGTTGGTAGAAATTAGGAAGATCATATAGGTTCTCATTATATGCACTACATATACATTTACCACACTGCTTTTATTACATTCAAAAAATGAAAATTTAAGTCCAATAAAACGCTTATTATAGTTTAGAAGAACTCGTTTTTTTAAGAGTTCTGGTCCTGTGTTTCACTTGTGTCCAACGGTATTGAATGTTACACCAGAAAAGAGCCTTTCTACACTCCCTGAGGTCGCCGGCGATGGAAGAATAGTTAGAGCCATTTTCGAAAGCTTAGTAAACTAGTAACTTACTAAATACCTTGTGTGAAAAAATTGTTACCTCTTTGTTTTGGAACCAGAAATCAAATGAGTTGCCTTTAACCGAACATTTAGACACGGTTGGAAAATAAGCGGCCATTTCCTGCTCGAGCAAATCAACAAATACCTTTTCCGATAGAAAACTTCCAAACCAAATATTGAGCCTTGAAAATCTTCTGACGATTATTTAAAGCCGAGTTTTATAAAAAAAAGATTTCTTCAAATTTTTTAATTGAAATTGACAAATAAATTTACCGTTGTTCGTATGGCAGACTTAGCTTTATCTGTGTTGTCCTTAGCACCACAAATGCAACAAAGGGGTCAAGTACGGAAGAGGCAAAATAAAGTGGATCCGAGTGGGGATTGCCTGACATCAGAACTTCTACAAATCTGTCTGTAGGCTTTATTTCAGAGAAGCGCAATATCCACAAGTTTTTTCTTTCTTAAAAGCTCATTAAAACTAAACAAAGTCTTTGAAACTTGAGTCATTAATTAGGGCTTGCAAAACCAGGGAGCAAAAGAGATAGTGTATTGAAACTGACAGCAACTCCGTGAATTTTCTGAAGGCAGTGACAATTCTGGTTACGTCCTTGATCATAATTGAAGTCTGCGTCGAGAGAAAGCCACCTCATTCAATTCACTTTTCCTCTACTCTCAAAGAGCAAGAACAATAAAATCGAATCAAAGTAACTATGAATAAAACCAGTGAAAATCTAAAGATCCGAAATTCTTCTATCGCTCCGGAAAAATTATATTGAACATTTGTATAAAGTTTTGAATATTGTTGTATATTCGTATATTTTATATTAATTTCAGGCTATCTCGACAGCGTTTCTGAAACTTGTGGAGTCCATCCTTTAAGCAACTGTTTATTAATGCTGGCTTCCCGTCTTCTGCCAAAGCTTCAAAGTCAAAGACCGCTGTTGCGAAGACTGCTGCTGCGAAGCCTGCTAAGTCCAAGACTGCGCTTGCTACGAAGAAGAAGCCCGCCGCTAAGCAACAATAGGAATCTCCAGTGCAGCTAGTTTCACGTTAATATTATCGTTTGTGTCACGGTGCAGTTTACTTTGTCTTGTTAACCCAAAAGCCCGTTCTGGGTTAAGTCATTTTTGTCGATAAACAGATTGGTATCAGCCTTTCTTATTGAGGACAACTGATATGGTGAGCTCTGGCTTAGTGAGCACGTCATTTGGCAGCGCATGTTTTATTTGCCTAAATTGTTGCTCTTAGGCCAGTAATAATTTTACTGGAAAGCTCAACTATTGCTGTATTTGTCAGTGTAGATACTATATTCAGAGAATTGTATAACATATGCCATAGAGGTAAAACGAGTAATTCCTTTTTTTACGAAAAGTTTTATTGAAGAATAAACCAGAACTAGTTCGCTGAATCATATTGTCCTTTATTTGTACAGCCTCCCTGCATCAGAAATATCAAGCTGTATTGCAAATAGCCAAAATTGGCTCTGCAAAAAACATTAACTGCAGGGTGTCTCAAAATTACGTTAACATTGTAGGAAAATTCAGGCAGCAAACACCGTTAAAACACCGACCCGTTTCCAAATGTTTGTATGGCAAGTTCCGGAAACACCCACAATAAAGCCATTATAAAACGATATCAACAAACTAGGAACCTGCATCAGAAATATCAAGCTGTGTTGCAAATAGCTAAAATTGGCAATAAAATTGGAAATAAAACTTGATTCAACGATCAATAAACAGGCGTATCAAACAAATAAGCGAATAGGAAAAACTGAAATTTGAACAAAAAAAATATTAAATTTGTAAATGTTAACGTAATATTGAGCCAACTAAAAACAACGGTCCTTTCGCGGACTTCTCGTCCACTGCTGGTGGTAGACTGTTCAGAAAGAAGTAGTGCGTTATATAAGAGAAGAACCACTGATCGAGCATCCACCATATATGTGTATATATAGCCACATGTCCACCCCCCTCTTCTACTATTTTATTTTGTTGCTTGTTTGTTTCTGTGTTGTTGATGGTGAGAAACCAGAAGATGGAGGTGCAGTGGACAGCCACTTGCCCTCCTGTGATGCCATTCCCAAACTGTTGTGTCGCACAGAGCGTGTGTTCGAAAATCTATACGGACGTTTCGCGAAAATAAGACAATTGGTAAATTCAGAAAATATCCCATATGCCCTAAATACCGTATTTCCTCTAAGAGATCCCCGGCAGCTTTATTTTTTAACTATCCAAAAATCGCAAAAAATTGTAACTATAAGAGAAGAAAAACCACTTTAGTTATACAAACTGCAACATCATCAAAGAAATACGCTAAAATCTCTCCAAAAATGCTTTTCGACCTGTAGAAAGTGAAAATACAATTTCGAAAGTTTATGGTCCTGGAAAGAAAAGGAGATCGCTATAACTTTCCTTTTGCATTTTTTGTTTCAGGCTCTGAAATACAGAGACGTTGACAATGTATCTTCTTTTCAAACAAGCATGCTATCTCCGTGTGACGTTTCTCGAAAATGTCCGGTTGCTACTTGGTCGTCGGTTTTTTTCGCGTGATGTTGCTCAGGAAGATGATGCTCACAAGAATAAAGTGCTCATAAAGATGATAACATCACCAGAGAATACAAGATTTTTCTAGAACACCTGATTTTTCTCGTTTCTCGTCAGGAAAACTGCCAAATCTGATATTTATGACCTTATACCAACTTTTTGCAAGGAATCAAATGCACATTATGGATTTAAAAAAATGCGAAAAAGTGAATACAAATCGAAATTAAACCTTAAACTAACTGTTAGTTTAGTGTTAGTGTAAGGTTTTAAACTAACACTAAACTAACAGAGGCTCACTAAATGCCAGTTAAAGGCATGTTAAAGGCAAGGCCCAAAGGCGTGAGCCAATGGATGAATAAAAGCACTGATTGAATAAACCTCGAGTCAGAGCCTTTTACGTATTGACGTTTAGCATTGACGTAGTTTTTCACTGTCCTAGTTTCACTGTCCGGATTTTTGTTATAATTAGAGTTGGCGGGTTTCGGTTACCCGAACCGGAACCCGAAAACCGAAATTTTCGGTTTTCGGATAAAAAACCGGTACCCGAACCAGCAACCCTAGTTATAATTCTCTTATAATAATTCTTTTGTTACAGAAGTCTTTGGACATATGGCTGCTTCCGGCAACTCAGGCGGAAACTCTGATGGATGGGAGGATTATGTTAAAAAACCAAAAGCTGTTAGTATTTCCAATTTCGTTAAAACCTTTAACAAGTTTCATATTTCTAGCCGAAACAGAAAACTGAAGAGGATGTTGAGCAATCGGCTGTTGTGGATGCAATTTTGACTTTGGAAATGGAGCAGCAAGACAACGCTTTGCAGCAAGTCAGCTCTCAGGTTTGCCTAAATTTGAAAACAGTGTTGCAGCAAACTAATTTTTCAATTCAGGGGGCTAGCACCAATTTGGTGTCGGAAATTTCTTCCCAGGGCGTTCCAAGTTCGAAAATTGGGCAGCAGCATACTTCTCGTGTCGTTCATACCGATGGCCTCAATTTGGTTGCTCAATTGCCTTCTCACAGCAGTTCAGACTCGGCAAATGTGCAGCAGCAAGTCAGCTCTCAGGTTTGCCTAAATTTGAAAACAGTGTTGCAGCAAACTTATTTTTCAATTCAGGGGGCTAGCACCAATTTGGTGTCGGAAATTTCTTCCCAGGGCGTTCCAAGTTCGAAAATTGGGCAGCAGCATACTTCTCGTGTCGTTCATACCGATGGCCTCAATTTGGTTGCTCAATTGCCTTCTCACAGCAGTTCAGACTCGGCAAATGTGCAGCAGCAAGTCAGCTCTCAGGTTTGCCTAAATTTGAAAACAGTGTTGCAGCAAACTTATTTTTCAATTCAGGGGGCTAGCACCAATTTGGTGTCGGAAATTTCTTCCCAGGGCGTTCCAAGTTCGAAAATTGGGCAGCAGCATACTTTCGTGTCGTTCATACCGATGGCCTCAATTTGGTTGCTCAATTGCCTCTCACAGCAGTTCAGACTCGGCAATGCAGCAGCAAGTCAGCTCTCAGGTTTGCCTAAATTTGAAAACAGTGTTGCAGCAAACTTATTTTTCAATTCAGGGGGCTAGCACCAATTTGGTGTCGGAAATTTCTTCCCAGGGCGTTCCAAGTTCGAAAATTGGGCAGCAGCATACTTCTCGTGTCGTTCATACCGATGGCCTCAATTTGGTTGCTCAATTGCCTCTCACAGTTCAGACTCGGCAAATGTGCTGCAGCAAACTTCTCGTGTTGTTCATCCCGATGGCCTCAATCTGGTTGCTCAATTGCCTTCTCACAGCAGTATAGACTCGGCAAATGTGCTGCAGCAAACTTCTCGTGTTGTTCATCCCGATGGCCTCAATCTGGTTGCTCAATTGCCTTCTCACAGCAGTTCAGACTCGGCAAATGTGCTGCAGCAAACTTCTCGTGTTGTTCATCCCGATGGCCTCAATCTGGTTGCTCAATTGCCTTCTCACAGCAGTTCAGACTCGGCAAATGTGCTGCAGCATACCTCTAGTGTCGTTCATACCGATGGCCTCAATCTGGTTGCTCAATTGCCTTCTCACAGCAGTTCAGACTCGGCAAATGTGCTGCAGCAAACTTCTCGTGTTGTTCATCCCGGTGACACCGATGTGGCGAACCAGTCGTCGTCTACGAGCCAGTTGAATTCGAAACGAAGAAGCGAACGAGTGCAGGCGGAATCAGAGCAAAAGGAAGCAAAGAAAACGAAGAAGGAGGTAAATATTTTGCTTTGAAATGAATCTACGCAACAGGTTTCATTGCGGCTGTCCTAAATTTGGAAGAGTATTGGTATCCCAAAGCATCTATCCTGCTTTTTAACCAGGGCTCTTATACGTTGCCTTTTGGAAAAAAAAAGTTTTTCTGAGACCCTTAATCTGGTTTTCGAAATTTTGCAAAATAAAATGACCCTTTTCCTTTTTCTAAACGCGAAACTGTAATCAAAGAACTAACGGATAAAGTTGAGCATTCAACATAGCTCTAGCTCCTGAAGTTGTGTTAGATTTGAGAAATTTTATTTACAAATAAAGTTAAAGGTGTTTGAAAGCGAGGCAAATGGTTGAGACACTCTTTTCGAAATAAAAGATATACTCTTTGGAAAAGATTTTAACAGACACATGACTGAAAAGTTCCGCTTTTCAGGCTCAAAGCAGCCCCTTTACTATCACTTCTAATCCACCAATATGCTTCCTGCAGAGCTCATCTTGAACATCATACAATTCTTGCATATCCCTGATTGTCGCAGCATCATTTTTGTATCCAGAAAAATGTCCATGCTGACCATTGCTCATGTCAAAACCCTTTCATTGGTCGGTAATTTGTTGGAGAAAAAATAAAATGCTCAAAATCAAGTTTTGCACGCTCAATATTGAAATTTTCAGGCTCGCGTGGAAGCAGACCAAATCTTGAACAGTGAATATAATACATTTGATAAAATTCAGTCAGCCATTGGGTTAAACGTTGTGGTAAGCTGGACTTTCTGCGATCGGCAATGTATTGGCTGCTTTAAGGATTTGGTGATTGAAAGACTCTCGGTGGAAGAACTGGAAAATTTGACATTCAAACAACTTCGTGAAATTCCAGAATATGTGAAGAATATGATGATAGCCAAAATTGACTCGACTTAAATTGTTTTGACTCGTATTCAACTTGTTACTTTGATGGTAGTTCGGAATAAATTTGGGTATATTCGTTTGAACACTTGACTTGTTGGTTTTGTGAGACTTAGATGTGTATTAGCGTAAGGAACTTAATTGGTAATTCTGTGTGGGCTATTTTTACTGAAAAATTAATGCACTCAGTGATTGCTTCGCTTTTTTACTAGATGGTTTGATCGCGTATCTATGCAGACGCTGTTGTTCTCTGGTGTTTGGTGCTGCCTATCTCTGTGCTCCTGAAGCCTTTGCTCTCCTTCTCGTCCAATCTTTCCTTTCCAGAAAAAGTGCGAAAAAGTGAATACAAATCGAAATTAAACCTTAAACTAACTGTTAGTTTAGTGTTAGTGTAAGGTAAACTAACACTAAACTAACAGTTAGTTTAAGGTTTAATTTCGATTTTTATTCACTTTCTGCGATCGGCAATGTATTGGCTGCTTTTAGGATTTGGAATTTGAAAGACTTTCGTGAAGAATTAATCAACGAATTTGACATACAAAAAGAAATCGTCGTGAAACAGAATACGAGGGATATCATCAACAGAAAAATTGACTCTGAAAATTGACTCGTATTCGACTTGTTACCTTAATGGTAGTTCATTCTGGAATAAATTTCAGTACATTCTTTTGAACACTTGGCTTGTTGGTTATGTGAAACTTAGATGGGTATTAGCATATAACTTTTTGTTAATAGCATTGCCTTGAATAATTAGCTCTATGTTTTGGTTGTGCTTGTTTTTGTCTTCTAAAAATAGCCCGTCTAAAACTGCCTAATGAAACGTGAATGTATTTTCTAATATGTTCTTATGTCTCTAATATGTTGTTGATGAATGGATTCAATTTAATATATTTTAGCTCCCATCACGTCATGATATAAGTGCGGAAGTACTGATCAAGGCAGACAAGTGTGTAGATGTATATGTTAGTTCAACAAACCATTTCGATATAGACAGGAGTTCATGTATGGTCGAAATAACTATTTGTGTATTCCCGACTGAGAATCGACACTTTTCCATCTTTTGGCTCGAACGGCTGAATAATTTCGATTTTCGGCTTTCGGCTCGACCGGCCGGAAATTTCGATTTTCGGCTCGATCCGACCGGCCGAAAATTTCGGCTTCAGTTCGGCTTTTCGGCTCGGCCAGCCGACAACCCTAGTCGCAGGTCTTTTCGGCAAACTTGTGGCTATTTTGAGAAACGACCGTTAAAATTAAAATCTCTACGATTTTTCTGATTAGACTGACAAATCAGGTTCGTCAAAATATTTCGAAAATGGTGTTAAAAAAAAGTGTCGGACACTAGGCGGGAACGAACTTGAGGAGGTGTGCTTATTGACAGCAAGCCAATCAGATAAGTTCCAGGGTGGCGTAAAGAGCGAGAGGAGCTTAAAATCGAATGGGCGTAAATCGAGAATAGACTGTATTTCAAAAAATAATTCTTTATTCTTGCTCATATTTTTTTGTTGTTATAGTGGAGGTGCAGAAAAGATAGAAAGCTCTGCTCCTTAAAAACAATAAGGAAAGGGTCGTTCTTTGAAACGTGGAAACGTGGCTTCTAATCTTCTACATGTGGGCAAACGACTTCTTCAATCAACAGCTTGTGAAGGAACTAGGTTTGAATGCTCACAACACTTGCGATTGGCTCGCCATGTGCCGCGAAATCTGCTAAAAGTATGTTTTTTTGGAAACATCAAATTTTAATGAATGCGGCGAAGTTCTTTGAGCAAATGAATTTAATCTATAATGGTGTAACGTAAAATCTGTTTTTATTGTAGTAACATGCAAAAGAAACGGTGAAAAAAATTCTCTGAAAACAAACAACAGGAGGAAGCAAAGCAAATTTTATATGACAAATTGTGGCCCCCTAAAAAGACAATAGCACCTGCAGAACAACAGGAGGACCAAGGCAAAATGTGGCCCCCTAAAAGACAACAGGGCCGACTGTATAAGCTCCAGGCGAGTTTCTTAAAAACTGAGGTATATAAACCGGTAAGGTGCCCGATGGGTACTACCCATATATCCTGGTTTGAACTAATCTTTCCTTTTTTGTGTCCATGAAATAACTTATTGTAGTTACTTTGTTTTTTTGCAAAAATAAAATTCACAGTGGGTGATTGCAATTGGCCTGTTCATTACTTTTTGTTCAGTGGCACTAGCTAAGTGTCTCTTGTCGTTCCCAGTCTTTTTACTCGGTGTCCCACAAATGGTGGCAGAGGACCGGCGCCAGTGAAGATAAGATAAGGTATCAGCAATAGTGCCTACAATATTGTTTTTCCTCCTTCAAACAAATGGTGGTGTTTAGCAAAGGCCGTCTCCACTATTATATGTTCTGCTGTACCTCAATCGCAAACAGAAAAGTGGTCGGAGTAGCTATTTTATTACTGGCTTTTGTGCATTTCTTTTAATAATGGAAAAATTCTCTCTGATTTCTATTCTTCTGGTCTAAAAAGTTGCCAAAAATTTATTGTATTAGTAGCTAACTATTAAATCAGTCTTTCTCAAATTCTTAATTATTAGCGGGTTATTTTATTTTTATTGTAACAAATATATTTATACTTGTTGTGCCACATACATTGGTGTTGGCAGCAGCGAATCTGGCAGCGGATCTGATGCGAATGCAAACAAACAAAAGTGCATAAAATCGTTTTAATAGTTGATATTATGCACCTTTTGCTTGCTTTTAGTCGTTTTCAGACACATTTGACTAATACTGAAAGCTAACCTAAATTCTTGCTATTTTGGTAGTGTGGCGTTTTCGTCGTATTAGGAGTGTTTCGAACATAAAAGCTGTGGCATGAGAACCGGGATTTAAGTTGGTTTGAAAAAACAATATAAAAAAATTAAAAATTATTTTAAATCTGCTCTAACACAATTCGCCGAAACAGTCATAAACTTTTTTGTAGGGTTGTCGAATTCGCGCGAAAGTTGGCAATATTCGCGCGAATATTGGCGAAAGTTGAAATTTTAGTGCAGCACTTAAGTTTACTTAAATTTCCTCAAAAAATTTCGATCCCTTGCTCGCATTTCAGTTTTTATTAATAACATCAAGTAAAGCAAACTAATCAAACTCAAACAAAACATCATCCTTAAACACAAGATCATCTATTTCGCTATTTTCCCCCATGGCTTTTTTATGTCTTGTTGGCTTTCTCCTTCATTTTTTCAGCTCGGCTTTTTTTTGCTTAAATGATTAAAAAAGAGAACCTATAGTTGTATACTCCAAAACCAAATATGTGGGACTTTTCTCACAAGTAGAGGCTGGTAGGCAAAGAAGGATTGGTGGAACACCAATGTTGCAGGAGGCGGTTTCAAATTCTGATGCGCAGCATGTGCACGTGAGCCTTCTTCGGGTGTCGCAAGTAGCTTTTTCTAAGCGATGGAACCAAATGGTTGGAGGTGCAGCAGGTAAAGTCATTCAACCTTTAAAGGTGCTGAGTTTATGTTTAGCGCGACTGGCTCTTCAACAGGCACTCAATATTTCAGGAATTAATCAGAGCCATGCATGCCAAAGAAGACTACCAAGGCAAGCGCCTCAAGTGGTGGATTGAGTACCGGGTGGGGCAAAAGTTCGTCCGGAAAATAGAAATCAATTTTTACACAAATTTTTAAGCTTTAATAATTTTTGTTTACCGTATTTCCTCTAATAAGCCGGCCGGCCGGCTTATTTTTTGGATCTCCTCCAGGGGGCCGCCTTATTAGAGGGGGCCGGCTAATTAGAGGGGGCCGCCTTATATTTTGAACATCCTTTATCAAATTAAAATTCTCTAACAGGAAAGTTAAAACCAGGAGGTGACAACAATGATAAAATAGATGATAGACCAGGGCCGGTACTCACCATCTTTACCTTTACCTCTACCTTTTACCCTTACCTCTAACTTTTACCCTTACCTCTACCTTTACCCTTACCTCTACCCTTACCCTTACCTCCTACCTTTACCTTACTCTACCCTTACCTCTACCTCCAACTTTTACCCTACCTCTACCCTTACCCTTACCTCTACCTTTTACCCTTACCTCTACCCTTACCTCTACCTTCAACTTTTACCCTTACCTCTACCTTCAACTTTTACCCTTACCTCTACCCTTACCTCTACCTTCAACTTTATCCTCGAAAGCACAATCAACTGCATATAATTTATTCCAATCCGCAACAACAGACAACACTATTTAGCGCGTAAAGTAACGATTAACAATAGAATTTCTCATATTTGATCCAGTGCTAATTCTGTCATCCGCATTGACCCTCCGGTGGTTGTTCGTCTAGCATGTCTTCATCGTTCTCATCGGATACCTCGCAAGCGGCAAATGTTGTGTAGGACTTGTGTAGGACCGTAAACTAAAGATAACACGATAAAAAATACGAGAAGCAGTGCAAAATTAATAAAACGAGCAAATCTCAACAAACAGCACACAACAATGAAAAATGAACATCAAAATCGTGTTCAGCGACACAAAATTACTCTAGAAATGCGTTGCGAGACAAAAA
>JAMRYI010000855.1:0-66193 GCA_029231635.1 Ditylenchus weischeri | reverse complement strand
ATACGCCTATAACTTTAGGTAAAACTATTTGTGCTAGGTTTTTGGGTGGATGTTGAAACGACCAAAACTATTTGTATTTAGCAGTTGGGTGAACACAAATTCCATCTCTACTCTTATGAAAACTTAAAAAAGACTTATTTTTCACAAAATTTTTGAGTTCTGAAAATACCTTTGAGTCTCTTAGAATGAAACCAAAACAAAAACTAGTTTGATAATTTCAGAAACAAAACTCTGAACAAACACTCAAAAACTGGACGCAGTGGAGGACCGAATCACCGAGTCTACTCAAGTCTCATCGTTTAACGCAAAAGGAGGGCGCAACTCTGGATGTCAGGTTTGTTTTATCACTCAATAATAAAACTTGACAGATCAATATATTTCTAGGCGTTCTCTGTGGAAAGTCCCAAAAACATAGTCTACAACCAGTCTTCTCAGACCACTGAGCGATTGAAAAATATGCAGCCGTTTGGTGCTATGCAAATTGCGCAGAACTCATCCAAACCGTTGTCCCCAGCAGTCAAAAAGGTGCATGAAAACAGGACTTCCAAGAGTATGCCAAAAAAAGCAATTGATCCTGAGGTTAAAGACTTTGTGCCAGTCAGCGAAGAACGCCTGCGATTTGTGGAGCGAAAGCACGTGGAAGCGGTCAGAGACCACACCAGAGCTCAGCTGTTTTTGATGGAAGAGGAGCGAATAAGCAGTGCATCCTCTGGTTCATCGTCCTGCTATGACAGCTAAACTGAAGTCCAAAGCATACCAGCGAAGCGACAAGTTGCTGAAAGAGTATGCTAGAAGAAAGCTTGATCAAAGCAGAGCTCGAATTCGCCCATCAGAAGGATTTGAGGTGAGGTTTTTAAAAATATTTTTGTTTATTGGTACTAAGGTTTGGGATTTCGAAGAGAAAAAGAATTGAAAAAATCCTTTTTGCGGAGACTGGGGTGGTCAACTTAGAATTATGCATGGCTATAACTGATTTGGTTTGATGAAAACCTGAAATATGCCACGAGAAGATTATATTTGCCACGGAAATAATTTTTGACCCTAGTATAGAACTTCCCCAAAACTTATGCCTTCTAAAACTTAAGTAAAGAGCACCCAAATATATGTTGCAGACCCCAGAAAAGTGCGTAAAACACTTATTAGTCACAACTTCCATACGCTGGCCTACCCCAGCCTAAGTAAAGAGCACCCAAATATATGTTGCAGACCCCAGAAAAAGTGCGTAAAACACTTATTAGTCACAACTTCCATACGCTGGCCTACCCCTAAGCCTAAGTAAAGAGCACCCAAATATATGTTCCAGACCCCAGAAAAAGTGCGTAAAACACTTATTAGTCACAACTTCCATACGCTGGCCTACCCTAAGCCTAAGTAAAGAGCACCCAAATATATGTTCCAGACCCCAGAAAAGTGCGTAAAACACTTATTAGTCACAACTTCCATACGCTGGCCTACCCTAAGCCTAAGTAAAGAGCACCCAAATATATGTTCCAGACCCCAGAAAAAGTGCGTAAAACACTTACTAGTCACAACTTCCATACGCTGGCCTACCCTAAGCCTAAGTAAAGAGCACCCAAATATATGTTCCAGACCCCAGAAAAAGTGCGTAAAACACTTACTAGTCACAACTTCCATACGCTGGCCTACCTCTAAGCCTAAGTAAAGAGCACCCAAATATATGTTCCAGACCCCAGAAAAGTGCGTAAAACACTTACTAGTCACAACTTCCATACGCTGGCCTACCCCTAAGCCTAAGTAAAGAGCACCCAAATATATGTTCCAGACCCCAGAAAAGTGCGTAAAACACTTACTAGTCACAACTTCCATACGCTGGCCTACCCTAAGCCTAAGTAAAGAGCACCCAAATATATGTTCCAGACCCCAGAAAAAGTGCGTAAAACACTTACTAGTCACAACTTCCATACGCTGGCCTACCTCTAAGCCTAAGTAAAGAGCACCCAAATATATGTTCCAGACCCCAGAAAAAGTGCGTAAAACACTTACTAGTCACAACTTCCATACGCTGGCCTACCCTAAGCCTAAGTAAAGAGCACCCAAATATATGTTCCAGACCCCAGAAAAGTGCGTAAAACACTTACTAGTCACAACTTCCATACGCTGGCCTACCTCTAAGCCTAAGTAAAGAGCACCCAAATATATGTTCCAGACCCCAGAAAAAGTGCGTAAAACACTTATTAGTCACAACTTCCATACGCTGGCCTACCCCTAAGCCTAAGTAAAGAGCACCCAAATATATGTTCCAGACCCCAGAAAAGTGCGTAAAACACTTACTAGTCACAACTTCCATACGCTGGCCTACCCCTAAGCCTAAGTAAAGAGCACCCAAATATATGTTCCAGACCCCAGAAAAAGTGCGTAAAACACTTACTAGTCACAACTTCCATACGCTGGCCTACCTCTAAGCCTAAGTAAAGAGCACCCAAATATATGTTCCAGACCCCAGAAAAAGTGCGTAAAACACTTACTAGTCACAACTTCCATACGCTGGCCTACCCTAAGCCTAAGTAAAGAGCACCCAAATATATGTTCCAGACCCCAGAAAAAGTGCGTAAAACACTTATTAGTCACAACTTCCATACGCTGGCCTACCCTAAGCCTAAGTAAAGAGCACCCAAATATATGTTCCAGACCCCAGAAAAGTGTAAAACACTTACTAGTCACAACTTCCATACGCTGGCCTACCCCTAAGCCTAAGTAAAGAGCACCCAAATATATGTTGCAGACCCCAGAAAAAGTGCGTAAAACACTTATTAGTCACAACTTCCATACGCTGGCCTACCCTAAGCCTAAGTAAAGAGCACCCAAATATATGTTGCAGACCCCAGAAAAGTGCGTAAAACACTTATTAGTCACAACTTCCATACGCTGGCCTACCCCTAAGCCTAAGTAAAGAGCACCCAAATATATGTTCCAGACCCCAGAAAAAGTGCGTAAAACACTTATTAGTCACAACTTCCATACGCTGGCCTACCCTGCCTAAGTAAAGAGCACCCAAATATATGTTCCAGACCCCAGAAAAAGTAAAACACTTATTAGTCACAACTTCCATACGCTGGCCTACCCCTAAGCCTAAGTAAAGAGCACCCAAATATATGTTCCAGACCCCAGAAAAAGTGCGTAAAACACTTATTAGTCACAACTTCCATACGCTGGCCTACCCTAAGCCTAAGTAAAGAGCACCCAAATATATGTTCCAGACCCCAGAAAAAGTGCGTAAAACACTTATTAGTCACAACTTCCATACGCTGGCCTACCCCTAAGCCTAAGTAAAGAGCACCCAAATATATGTTCCAGACCCCAGAAAAAGTGCGTAAAACACTTATTAGTCACAACTTCCATGGCCTACCCTAAGCCTAAGTAAAGAGCACCCAAATATATGTTCCAGACCCCAGAAAAAGTGCGTAAACACTTACTAGTCACAACTTCCATACGCTGGCCTACCCCTAAGCCTAAGTAAAGAGCACCCAAATATATGTTCCAGACCCCAGAAAAAGTGCGTAAAACACTTACTAGTCACAACTTCCATACGCTGGCCTACCCCTAAGCCTAAGGGCTAAGCCTAAACTTGTTGTTCCAAAGGGTAGTTACAACGATTTTTAGAAGGTCTGATTTGGGGGGGGAGGGGGGGCGGTTGTTATTCTATACTAGCGTCTAATTTTTTTGTGGCACATTTCATCTTTTTCAAACTAGATCAGCTTATGCTATTATGCAATTTTGAAGATTTTTTAAATTTTTACTAGGGTTGGATTCGTCGGTTAACCGAACTGGTCGGTTAACCGAAAACCGGGTTTTTCGGCAAATAAACCGAAACCGAAAACCGATATCAAAAACACGGGGGAAACCGGGTTTAGCAAAATACCTGTTTATTTGCGACAAAAATTAACCGAAAACCGGGTACAGTACGGTTAGCCGACCGAAAATTTTTGAAAAAACCGGAACTGAAAACCGGCTTTGAAAAAAACCGGTTCAAAAAAACTGACCGAATCCAACCCTAATTTTTACTCTAAAAAGACTTTTTTTCTGTTGCTGATTCATTTTTTGAAATTTTATCAAAACGTTGGATTTATTTCAGAAAATACTAAGGGTCGTACAGAGTACCTATTTTCGTGTAATTGGACTCGAAACTAACCTAAATATCTGGTTTTAAGCCTTGGTCCCAATACTAGGCATACATGTTTCCTCTAAAAGAGTGGATTCCTGTAATATAGGCCTTCTCGACTCTAATAAGCCACCTGGGTGGCTTATTAGAGAAACTACGGTAGATTAGGCAATAAAAAATTGATGTGAGGTAACATGAAATTGGACCTTTGACCTCGCCCACGTCAAAATTGAACATTATGAGTCTGAGAATTTTCTGAACTAAATTTAACTTTTGAAATGCCTTTTTATAGCGAAGATCGTAGCCTTGTAAAAATGTCCAAAAGTGCACCATAAGCTTGAGAATTGTTTTCAGGACCTTCTGAAGCACCACGTCCAAGAAACTAGTCGCCTTCATGCCGAGACCCTTCTAATCCAGCAACAAGTCAAGCTTTTTGTCAACAGCAGAATTCATCAGACTGCAACAAGTTCTTCCAACCACCAGATTATAGCCAAAAAGCCAGCCACTGCCAAGAGCCTACTTTTCCGCTCACCCGTCCACCCTACAGTCACCCAAACCACAACTACTACTACCATCCCTCCACTCGACTTCTCCTCCTTCCACCAATCCAAAATATCCAAGGAGATTCTGTCATACCGCGCCCTCTCCGATATCAACCAACAACCACCCAAAATAGACCAATACCAGGTGGTCGATCAATTGGATAGCGCGAAGACCAGCGAGGGAATTCCATCCATAAGAGACGAGTTTGTTGACCAAGAGGCTGTATCCCACCAAGAAAACCCAGCTTCAACTCCTAGTACACCGATAAAAGTAATTGGAGAAAAGGAGAAAAACACCGACAACGACGTCTCGTCCATTTCCTTGGACCAGGAGCCAGCTCCTGAATCTCCAACACCCACGGCAAAATCAGTGTCAAACCAAAAATCTACATCATCCACATTACCCACCCCCAAGTCAACCACTCCTAAAAGTGAAAAGGAAACTGAAAAAAAGAGTAGCTCACCAATTTTCTCAGAATTGAACTCACCAGCTGGTAGATGGAGTCCAGGAAGATGGGATGGAGGCCTGGCTTCTTTGCTATCCACGCCTGGATTGAGCGCTAGATCGCCTCCTCCACAAGGTTTGCCCCTGTTTGAGCCGAAGAATGAATCGCAGCATCAGGCAAGCTCCAAGTCCAGCTCTTTCCAGCCAGCAAGTCCAGCTAAGACCCCCCGCAAAATGTCATCAGCCACTTCTACCAAGCGGTCTTCAATTAGTTCAATGGTGATCGAGCCACTTTCAATGGCTGAATCCATAGTGGCAGAGGAGTTGGATGATCGTGCAGGCACACCTGTGAAAGAAGCTATGCTCGTCCAGACAAGCAGTGGATCACCCACTCCAGGGATTAGTGAGGTGAATGCTGATTCAGAGTCTGTGCTGAACGCAAAAGAGCCAGAGAAAAGCAGCTTCTCAGAAGCAATTAGTGTGGAAGAAGAGATCCAGAATGAAAAGAACAGCTCTTCAGCTACCGAGAAAAGTATCAGCGAGAATAAGGTGATTGACACTGAAAGCACGTCGGATGAGTCGCCAAAAGAACACACCACTTCCATTGAATCAGCTGGGAAGGAGGACAAGAAGAACAAAGAAATTGGGGAAGAGGTGAGCATAGCTGAGGAGGTATGTGATTTTTTAGCATATTTTCAATGAACTTAGTCAAAGAGAAATTAGTGGGTTACTACAAAGCTCCCAACTGGGCTGATTTCTCATCATTTTGCTGATTTTGACCCAAAAATGCCGACTTATTTATGTTTAAAATAAATTAAAATCCAATAATAAACATTTGTTGAGCGATTTTGCTGATTTTTTTATTCCACTTGCTGATTTGCACAGTTTTAACTTGGGAGCCCTGGGCTCTGGAAAGAAGTAAGATGTGCAAATGCAAACTGTGTGGATATCCCATACATGAATTAGTCCAATTACCGTAATTGAAGTGCGGCAGAAAATTCTGAATTTTTTAGCAAATTTTGGACAAAACTTTTTTTTGTCTTCGACAAGATTTTTTTTCCTAAAAATTATTAACACTCCGACTCCCGTGAGTGACTTTTGAGACTCCTGGCTCAGAATTTCACGGTTTGGTTTAAAAAATTTTGGACAAAAAAGTTCGGCTAAAGCTTTCTGAAAATTTGAAGTTTTTCATTTTGTCTTGCCACGAAAGTATAAAAAAGATCATAAATTTTTATTAGGGTTACTTAAATACACGGGTATTTATTTTTCGAATATTTACCCATGTAAATACCCGGTAAATACCCAAATGTCGGGTATTTATAAAAAAATACTCCTGGTCGTTAAAACATTTCCTCATTAGGGAACAACTTCACAATATGGACCCCAAATTTTAGGGTTGGGGTTGAGATGAGCACACCCACATACCTTAGACACAAATCACTCCAAAGTGACTCTGGATGCATGGAGGGGCTTGGGGTTGAGATGCGCACACCCACATACCTTAGACACAAATCACTCCAAAGTGACTCTGGATGCATGGAGGGGCTTGGAGTTGAGATGCGCACACCCACATACCTTAGACACAAATCACTCCAAAGTGACTCTGGATGCATGGAGGGCTTGGGGTTGAGATGCGCACACCCACATACCTTAGACACAAATCACTCCAAAGTGACTCTGGATGCATGGAGGGGCTTGGAGTTGAGATGCGCACACCCACATACCTTAGACACAAATCACTCCAAAGTGACTCTGGATGCATGGAGGGCTTGGGGTTGAGATGCGCACACCCACATACCTTAGACACAAATCACTCCAAAGTGACTCTGGATGCATGGAGGGCTTGAGTTGAGATGCGCACACCCACATACCTTAGACACAAATCACTCCAAAGTGACTCTGGATGCATGGAGGGCTTGGGGTTGAGATGCGCACACCCACATACCTTAGACACAAATCACTCGAAAGTGACTCTGGATGCATGGAGGGCTTGGAGTTGAGATGCGCACACCCACATACCTTAGACACAAATCACTCCAAAGTGACTCTGGATGCATGGAGGGGCTTGAGTTGAGATGCGCACACCCACATACCTTAGACACAAATCACTGAAAGTGACTCTGGATGCATGGAGGGGCTTGGAGTTGAGATGCGCACACCCACATACCTTAGACACAAATCACTCGAAAGTGACTCTGGATGCATGGAGGGGGCTTGGGGTTGGTATGCGCACACGCACATACACGCAAACTTTTAACTTTTTAATAATTGTCCTTTCTTTAATTTTGTGGAAAAACCTGTGGAAAAAGAAATTTGAAGGACCAGACTCACTTTTCCTTTTGTGGAAATATGTGTCCGAGGTTTTTGTCTCTTATAATGGTGAAATTGCTGCGAATCAAACGTTTGATTGTGAATGGGACTATGACGTGTTCGACGAATAAATAAATAATGTCGTTGTTAATCTGATGTTGTCTTGATTGGTTTTAAACAAAACTATGCAAAAAATGACATTTCGGAACAGCAATTTGAAGGCTAAAATTTGGGGTCCATATTGTGAAGTTGTTTCCATTAGCTCCAGCTCCATGATAAAGGCTTAAAAAATTAATGGTGATGAAAATACCGAAAAATACTCGTTTTTACGATTCACTGGAGAAGTCAGTATTTTGGTGCGAGATTTCAATTTTAGCCATTCAGTAATTTGTCGCTAAAATTTGATGCTGTAGTTTGAGCTGAACTTTAGCCTGAGCTGGAATACATTTTTTGTTGGCACAATCTGATATGGCAGATTTTATTCCCTCACCAATTCACTGACTTATCACTAAACTTTAAATCTGCCTTTTGTCGTACAAACAATATAAATAATACTTTTGTTTTCAGATATCCTCCGCAAAACAGTCGACTGCCAGTATTAGTGCCTCAATAACCACTTCACTGGAAACTTCTTCTACACTCAACCAAGTATCTCATAATTAAACTTTTCCATCGTAGCCCTCTCAACCCATTTTCAGACTTTCTCCAAATCTCCTCCCAAATCTCCCAAAAGCAAAAGTACTAGCCATTCCGTACCTGGTGCTCCACAAGACTCCGACTTTGAGTCATTTTCCAAAAGAGACTCCATCTCAGGCACAGATAGTCGCTTCCGCTCCAAACCCATTGACTTGTCCAACTTGCTAACTAACCTCAGTATCAACTCTCCCCGCGACAAAAGTCCCAGAACTCCTCGTTCTCCCCTAGAGCGATTTGTCACCAAGTTCCCGACCAGTCCTCGAGCTCATTTGAACCATTCCCTGAGCCATTCTCCCAAAGATTCGCCGATCAACAAAAAGAAACCGGCTGTATCCTCCTCGCCCACCTCAGAAGGAGATTCCTCATCTCAAGGATTTCTGCTAGAAGACCTGCCCAATGCCAGCTCTTTGGGTCCGATTCTGGATATAAGCCGCACCTCCCTGGATGCCTCCTTCCGCCAAAGCCTGGGAAACACAGAAGCCCTTTTGCTAGACAACTTCTCAAGAAGAAAGAGTTTGGAAGGACTGCCCCATTTTGGTATTCAACTGAGTGGCGCTAGATATTTTCCAGCTCCAGCGGCGATTGTTGAGGAGGAATTGGAAGCGGTGGTAAAAGATTCCACTTTGAATGCATCTAGAGTGGGCTTGGAAAAATTGAGAGATGGTGAACATCTGAAAAAAGTAGTGGACGGGCAGAGCAACAAAATTTGGGAATATTACTGCCAGAATCAAAATGTGCCTGTGCTACCTGTGGATGTAGAGATAGTTAATGGAGAAGAAAAATATGCTACAGACTTCCGGTTGATGGTGGTCCATTGGTGTTGGCAATTGGCTCATAAGGAACTAGAACTAGGAAATAGGAGGGTAGTTCAGAGCCAAGACGAGATGAAAAAAGTGCTTGAAGAAACGATTTTGCCCAAGCTTTTAGCTAATTCAGCTGACATGGCAGTCAAAGGTAAGATTTTGTGCTACAGCTAGTGTAAAGTTTCACACACCAAAATACACTTTACTATGTTTTGAAATTTGAGTCCCTGAAGGAATCGGGACCGGGATTTGCATTAGACAAAAAACCGGAATCCCTGTGGGAATCCCGTGATCTGCGATAAAATTTTATGCATAAGTACGCCAGGCTTCCGAAAAAAAACCAAAATTTATATAAATTCCGGATTTTGTCGAAGAATTGACCGAAAACGGGATTTTTCGCGATTTACTATAGAATTTTTAAAATTTTCGGAATTCCCCAAACGGGAATCCAGTGGGAGGGAAGGAGTAGATTGCGCCCTTTCATTTTGCGCCCATTCAATTTGCGCCAATTCAATTTGCGCCCCTTCAAATTGCGCCACTTCAATTTGCGTCCTTTTTGATTTACGCCCCTTCAATTCTCTCTCTACCCTACCAAATTTTTAAATCGGGCTATGGTGTGTAAAGAAATTGAGCCACTTTTTTTTAATCGGGCTATAGTGTGTAAAAAAATTTAGCCAAATTTTGTGATTCTCAGCATATTTTTTTAAATAAAATTTTTCTTGCAGGATTTGAACCGAAGGACAGAGGAATAAGAAAAAGAGCTGAAAAAACATCTCATATTTTGTTAGATGAAAGAAGACAGTTGTTGGCCAGCACTTTTTACCAAAATGAGACAACTTGGCCGCCTGTTTACACTACTGATGCTGAGATTTGTGAAGAGCTGTTGAATAGGGAAACCAGAAGCTTTTTGTAAAGATACATTTTTCATACTGCAGATACGTGCCTAATACTCACGACATTTTTTGTGTTCAATGCTGTTTGTTTGTAAAAATAAATGGCTTTTGAAAAATGAGTGCTTGCTTTTACACTACGGCAACAATGGCGCGAGAACGAGAATAAGTTTTGGTGGCCAGTGGCCACTATAGAACGAGAACAATATCGCCCACTTTTCCCGGGCTGGTAACTAAAATGTAACAAGTTTCTTTTTCTCGTGTATCTGAGTGTGGAAATAAATAAAATGAAGATTAAACTACCAGGGGCGTATGCAGGGGAACTGAGGGGGCTATATTCTGAAAATAGCGACAAAGTGTCGCTATTGCATTTGACCTAGTATTTTCATAACTGACACTGGTACTTAAAAAAGCAAAAAACAGCTTTGCAATTTTTTTACATTAGGCTGAGATGTAAGTCTCCAAAGTCGTCGGGGCCGTCCTATTAGAGTAAATACGGTATCTGCATGTAAGCCTTACATTTCAGCTCTCCATCGAGCCGTGTATACACGTAATTCATGTAATTCTGTAATCTATTTTTATATTTTTTCTTTGCAAACCAAATCCCTGTTCTTAGATGAACTCAAGCTATCTATCGAAGTCCAATCGAAAAATCAGTCAGAAGTCTTCAGCTAAAAGGGCGTTGCCTGGTTTGTCTACCTGCTCTGATTCGTCGCTTTCCAACTCAAACTCCAATGAGACAAGCTTGCAAAACTTCCACTTTCCCAAGTCAAAGCAAGAAATCAAACAAAAAAGTCCACAAACGCCGCTTCCTCCAATCAAAAGTGGGATGGATCTGCTTGATGTCGATTTCCTGCCGCCGACGCCAATGCCAGCTGCAAACGACAGAAAGCGAAAAGTATCTTCGATTCCGGGTGGTCAGTGTTCTGTGCTGATGATGCCGCCAGTTAAGGTTGCAGCTACTCCATTGCCAGTTATGCAACAGAAACCATCTAATCATGTGCGGTCGAAGGTGGAAGAAATTCCGAAATGGGGCTGTGACCAGCAAACGCCAATGGCTCAAATAAAAGAGGAACCAGTTTTTCGAAGGTATTTTTAATTTAGTTTAGCCAGTGCTTTTTCAAAATTTTGATCTTCAGATTTAAATATTTCACGCCGGCAGCGAAAGCTTTGAGGGATGATCCATCGCCAATTGTGAAGCATGAGCCAGTGATTCCGCAGTCTTTTTCTGATGTGTCTAAGTACCAAGAAGTGTCAAAATCAGAGTGGGAGGACAAGCCGATCAAGCCACACTGGAAGAAAGACAGTTTTCCAAGGTGCTTTCTACAATTATTTTATGAACAGCTTAGACCAAAAAAAATTTAATTTTCGCTATGCTCATTCATCGCCTCCCCCTGCCAAACGCCCGTTAGTGAATCAAGATGGGATTATGTCAGTGGTTTCCAGTCGTCTACAGCCCGTCAAACCAGGAGTCAGTGTCTTCAAGCGTCCGCCAGCTAGGACAAGTGCTCTTAATAGAAGTGGTTCAGAATCATGCAATGATTTTACACAGCTGTTTTTGAAAGAATTCGCTGGTTATGAAACGAGGTCAATTGATCCGGTAGTCAGGATGGCTAATATAACGATGCAAAATGCGAAGGAATTGGAGAAAGAAAATTCCGAAGAATTAGAAATCAAAAAGGAAAAGTTAGTGAAAATTTATCCGTCATCGCTATAATTTTATCGTCCTTCATCGTTTAGGCCACAACCGGTCATCCCCTCTATTGCTCTCACGTCATCAAGCGAGCAATCTCTGGATCATTCAACTAATTTCTTTCACGGTCAAATGCTCGATTATCCGGTCTTCACGAAACTTTCGCCTCATCGTCAACATCCAAAACCATATCCATCTCCGCCGAAGCAAGTCTCAAAAGCCATGCAAATTCTGGAAGAGGATCAGCCGAGTGTCAAGATAGAACCTCTTGCTTCGCCAACTCCTGTTCAACTGAATGCACCAAAGTTGATGAAGCTATTTATGGACAACTCATTCGATGACTCCAACGTTGACGATGATGAACTGGACATAGACCGACAAACGTCTTTGCCTGTGGAGGAAGTGAGTAAAAATAATTAGTTGTCTTGTTTAGCTGAGTTTAAGCTGAGTTTTTTGCTGCAGGAGGAAAAATTTAATATGGATGTACCGCTTACAGACCTGCACGATTTCTTGGCGATGGGCACAGGTAGAAAATGGAAGGAAATTCAATCAGTTCGAGGACTGCAAGGATTGCCGTTGTACAATGTGGATATGAGGTTTGTTGTCACATTTTAAGCTAAATAAAGTGTTTTACATTATTTTGCGTTGATATTCAGCTTTGAGGCGTTGGCTGTGCTTGCCTCAATGAAGGCGTCTAGTGGTAGGCTATCTATGACTTACTTGATCAGTCTATATCGTGGAAAACTAGACAGCAAGCATTTGAAAATGGTGAGTTACTGGTTTTTGTAGTGACCAAATTTAATTGCCTGCTACATTGAAGAATGCTAACAATCCGAAAATTTTATGTTGCTTACCAAGTTGACTGGTTATGTCTTATGAGTGTACAGAGTGCTTCAAGAAATTCTAACACTTTTGAAGGATCATAACTTTTTTCCCAGCTCGAATTTCAGCATTCTGTAAACGCTAATCGACTCAGAACTGCATGGAAGTTCTGTTGGTATATGATGACAAAAACACAATTTCCGCTTGGTCCCCCTGTGGTTTGGGCTTACCCATCCAGAGGCCATCCCCAGACCATGACCAGAACCACAGGAGGGGACCAAGCAAAAATCGTGTTTTTGACTTTGTATACCAAAAAAAAATCCATGAAATTCTGAGTAGATCAGCGTTCACAGAATTTCAAAACTCGACGCTAGAAAGAAGTTATGACCCTAAAAAAGTGTTAGAATTTCTGGCTAAACTTAAGAATACCCACCCCACTCAACTTAAGTATACCCACCCCACTCAACTTAAGAATACCCACCCCACTCAACTTAAGTATACCCACCCACTGAACTTAAGTATACCCACCCCACTCAACTTAAGTATACCCACCCCACTCAACTTAAGTATACCCCACTCAACTTAAGAATACCCACCCCACTCAACCTCAACAGTATACCCACCCACTCAACTTATACCCACCCACTCAACTGTGGTGGGGTATACTTATCTTGAGTGGGGTGGGTATACCTAAGTTGAACTTGTGAGTGTATTCTAAGTTGCTCAATTCTTGAAACAACCGGTACATTAATTCAAAAGCTTTCTTTTTCTGTGGTGTAAACTGTATGAGCACTTGACTAGTCTTGTCCAGAAAATAATCAACGTGTTAATGGTTGATGTAATATTTGATAAAATCGACGTGTGACCGAGAAATTTTATTCAGAAAGACCTTATAAAACTGAAAATAACCTAAAAATTGTTATGAAATTTTTTCAAATTGAATTTTTTGAATTTAGGCTCAGAACAAGCATGATGATACCCTTCCATTCTTTCGAAGAGGTGAACCATTGAGCGACGATGACGTTAAGCTATTTCTGCAGGCACTAGTGAACAGAGGTTTTTTGGGGGAAAAGCGTGAGCTAAAGAAGCCATTCAACAAGGAATGCGTATTCTACCACCTATTACCCGAAGCAAGTTATTTCTTTGGCTTTCTAGCCATAATTGTTATAGCCAATAATAGTTCTGACTTTACCCGGTTATAGCCAAAAGTTCTAGCCCGGTTTCAGCCTTTAACTTTAATTTTTTTATCCCCTATATAGTATATGAGGGAGAGTCTAAAGTATTTTATCAAAAACAAATTAAAAATTAAAGGGTAGAACCGTGCTAGAACTTGTGCTAGATCTATTTTTGTTATAACAATTTTGGCTAGAACAAGGGAGAACCATTTCTTTTTGTCATCGTCATATTCCTTATACTAATCGAATGTTTTAGGGGGTAGAGTATGTAAATGGACCCAATCGAGAGAAGGTTTTTTGTTTTTGTTTTTTCAAGCAATGATGGTCAATAGTTTTAAAATTTTAGATTTTCGTAAAAATGGGGCTGAGCAAGGCAGCTAAGAGGTTTGCGTATTCTACACTACATTGTATTTTGCATAGCGGTGTTATTTACTTTCAGGAGACGATCTTCTAAGGGAGTTGCAAACACCAAAGGGCACAACGTTTCGTTCAAAGACATGAAAGAAACTCAACCAGGTGGTGAGATGAAACCTTCTGCGAAAGTGGATCAACAGCAGCCTTGTCCTTCTAAATGGTGTCTCTTTCCTACAGATATTCCGGCAAACAGTGGTGGAGCAGCTATCTTCTTTGGAGCAACTGAAAAAAGCGAACCAGTTGACACATGATTGGCAATCCTGAGCTGCGAAAAAAAATTGCTTGATGGGAAAAATTTTCAATGTTCTGTCAGTCTACACTATTCTGTGTGATATCAATTTATGTTTGTGTTGTTGTAACGATTACTTTGCAATTGTCTGTTGTTATGATTATTCCGTTGTTTCCTGTTGTCCATGTGAAGTTATTATAATAAAGAGTTGCTTGTGCGGGGTTCATG
The DNA here is from genome assembly GCA_029231635.1 of Ditylenchus weischeri. NCBI lineage: Eukaryota > Metazoa > Nematoda > Chromadorea > Rhabditida > Anguinidae > Ditylenchus > Ditylenchus weischeri. The sequence goes on along the minus strand of JAMRYI010000855.1, from coordinate 51,826 downwards.
TCCATAGTTGTATCTTGCATTTTTGTATTGAATTCATTCGGTACATTTCGGTAGCGGTACGTGACACAATTTCGGCGGAACGTTATTTCGCCGCAGTTGCGGACAATTGATAGTTAACGACACCACTTTTTGAGTTTTGCGTTTTTTTCGTTTTAATTTCTGAACGCTTGTATATATCGTGATATACCATTTTGTAGAGCATTTCAAGGGTTTCAATTATAGCCTAATACTTTTTGAAAAAGTGGAATTTTATGTGATTGCTCTCATCGATTTATTCACCACTCCGTTTTTTTGCCCGACAATTGATAGCAAACGATTCCTATTTGAGCTGATTGATTTTATTTTTTACATGTTGCATTATTTTTTTATTTATTGTTTGTAAGCCCTGTCTCTCAACTACAATTTGATAGGTCAAACTTATTTTTTTGATTATTCTGGGAAAAGTTATGACCATCAACAAAAAGTGTCGATTTCTAGTCAAAATAAAAGAAAATGAAAGGAAAATCGTTGTTTGACCTCATGAAGCAGAGCTTTTCTTATGATCTTTAAAATCAAAATTTATGACTGCGATGCGTTTTCTGAAAGCTCTATGATTTCTCTACAAAATGACATTTTGATCGTTGTCTTAGTACTGCCAAACACTGAGCTACGGATAGGTTGAAGTTGGAAAACCTAAAAAACTATCGTTTTGCCTTATTTTGAGCCATTAGAAAAAACGCAAAATTGAAAAAAGTTGTGTCGTTAAATATCAATTGTCCGCAACTGTAGTTATTTGTAGTGTTGGAGACTGGGGGTGTGTGCGAGATTTCGAGGCGAGATTTTCGAAAATTTGCTAGTTTGCGAGAGCTCGCAATTTTCAAATGTGAGAAATTCGCGCTTTTGCGAGTTTTTTTTTTTCTCTCAAATCATGGTCACTTGAGATGCCGTTTGACCCTAAAGCCGTTTGACCCTAAAGCCTTTGCTATTTTTGCATTTTGAATCCGTTCTTTGTCTACTCTTTTTCTTGACTTCAACGTTACTTCATTTTACTTCTCCTTACTTCATTCAAACACCAAATTTATTGACATAACACATCTTTATTGACATCATAAAAAACGAACAAAGTGAAAGAACAAAAAACTCAATCCTCCATCTCAAAATTGTTAGCGATGCCCTTCAAAAACTCTTCCGTACTGCAATTCTCGTAATCCTGCACGATCATGAGAATTCGACGATCTGCTTCCACATATTTGGTACGCTTTCCCTTCGGACGCTTCCCGGCATGCCACTGGATGAACTTCTGATCTCTGCCCTGCTGAACGGTTCGAAGAGAATTGATGAATTTCCACAAGCCCAGATGACAGACGTCGAGCTCTACTTGTAGTCGCTGATTGGCGGCCTCAGCGAAATTATTTGTTCGGTGGCTTCCGTTGAAAGTTCGCTCATAGACATTCCAAAGCGAATGGGAAAAGCGCGGCGCAATAAACACATCCCTTCTCGTCACAGATCCTAAGCCAGTAAATTTGGGAGATGAAGGTATGAAAACTAAAAAATAAATAAATTACCAATGTAGTTTTTTTGCATCCACAACAAAATTGGCTCAAGCTCAAGAGGCAACATATCCCACAGTTCTTCGAACACCGGCATCACATCGTCAGGGGGAACAAAAGCCATGGTAGTAACCATCCTTGGAAAACAACGCACTAACACTGAACTGTGACATAAAACAGGGAATAAATACTTACTGTAGAGAACAGCAAAGTCTGGATCGGTATCATATCGCCCCTTCAGTCCCTTCTTGCCCAGCTTCTTTTTTAGATTTTGCACCAAATAGAATAGACAGCCCCACACCTCGTAATCAAGAAAGCACACTTCAATTGCGTTGATCACCGCCATTTCAAAGTCCACGGAAATGCTTGCAGGAGAGAATTCCGGTCACATTCCCTTGATCATCTCAAAAAGGCGCTCGTAGGTTGCTTGTGTCTTATTTAGCAGCAAGGCATACAATACCGGGAACACGTAGCCTTAACGCTCAGAAAGAATGACATACACCTGAATAACTACCATAATAAAATCAACATGCACTTCAAAGCTAAGGCATGAAAATACCTGGTAGAACGGAGATGGCGTGACCGTCCATAAAGACCACCTTCATTTGTGCACTCCAATTCTTGTTGCTTTCACGGCCGAACAAAAGGATTCTAGAAGAAAACCAATAAATTCTAGACAAATTATCAAAGCATATTTAGTCACACCTATTGCCATCAGCATCTACTGAGTCCCCCAGAAGAAATGGCTCCTCATCGTTCAACCCGAATCTGTATTTCTTGTAGGTTCCGGGGATCGCAAAATTGATTCCATTCGGGGTTTCCGGCTCGCCATTGATTCCCTTGCGCTTCCTCTGCACCACCTTCCTGACAGCTGATTTGTCCATCTTGGCTTGGATAGATTCCGGCACGCCATTGAGAACGCTGTTGAAGGTTATATGTGAAATACATTCATGCATTCAAATAATTGATCACCTGTCTATGGATTTGCTCGGCCTGCTCTGCGACAGCCTGATTGGCTTGATCGTTAGCTTGCTCCGCCATCAGCTGATTAGCTTGCCCCCTGGCTTGTTCCACGTCTTCATCACTGTAGTCGCTTGGAAATGGAGCCAAGATTCGTTCGAGTTCATCAAAATCCATATAAAGCGCCATCTAAATATCAACATTGCAATCAAAAAGCATCATTACACAGCAGAGCAAGTATCTCAAAGCAAGGATTCTATGACCAAAAATTATTCAACGATCGTGACAAATGTGTGGTCAATAAAATGACAGCGATATATGTGAGCAAAAATCCTTGAATTCAAGAAATAGAGTAGAGAAAGCGCGGATTCAAAATGCAAAAATTGCAAATTTTTATTTTATTAGAGAGAATACAGTATGTGTTAAATGCAAAGTGTTATTTTCGGAAACACTGATTGTGAATAAGCTTTAAGACCTCACTGTGATATATTTTACATTTAAATCAGTTTAAGAAAGTCAGTTACAGTTAAAAATGTACATGAATTGTAAGTTTAGTTTCAAACCATGCAACCAACTGTTAAAAAAAATTATTTTCGACTTTCTCGCACAATAAAAAAAGGTATTTGCAAGAGTCGCGATTTTTTGAAAGAACCGCGTGCAAGATTGCGAGGCGAGGTTTCGAAAATTTGCGAGGCGAGATTGCGAGAAAAATCGCCGTTTTTCTCGCAAGCACTCCAACACTAGTTATTTGCCCACAATTGTTCTTTTACCGTGTTAACTGTTTTCCCGTAACTATTTTCAACTCCATCAGTAGATTTCTACCATGTATCGCTTATGTGCTCAAGTTTGATTTTTTTGATCTATTATCTATTCTTTCACGCATTGGTTCTCTGCAATGAATATGAACACTTTTTACGGTTGAAATTGCTAGCAATAAGACAACTGATCCAAGTGGATATCTATTTGGATCATGTGGTCCATCTGGTTTGTCCGTCATCAAATCCACCTAAATTTGAGATACGTTTACTACTTGGTTGCAGTATAGAATCCCCCCCCTCCACCCCCACGCACAGCGCTTAGATGGAAGAGATAACTTCATATTCGTGTTTCTCGACACAACTGGACTGATCCAACCAGTTGAACTACCTTTTTGGCATAGCTTTCCTTCATAGACAACCATAAAAAATGTTCATATTTATTGCAGAGAACCAATGCATGAAAAAATAGATAATAGCTCAAGAAAATCAAACTTGAGCACAGAAGAAGCAATACATGGTAAAAATCTAACAATGGAGTTGAAAATAGTTAACAGGATAAAAGAACAATTGTGGACAAGTAACAACTATATGCGGCAAAATAACTGTCCGGCGAAATTGTGGCCGCGGCGAAATAACGGTCCGGCGAAATTGTGGCCGCGTCGAAATAACGGTCCGGCGAAATTGTGGCCGCGGCGAAATAACGGTCCTGCGAAGTTGTGTTTGTGTCATTAGTGTCAGGCGCCAATAGTGTCACTGACCGGTAGTGTCCGGCTACTATAAAAGGGACAATAGTGTCCGCCATAATATGAATCTCTATATAGTATTTTTTGGTTGGGTAACGCATTTGAGTACATGTTTGGTCACAAAGGAAAACTTTTTTTAGTGTAATATTTTTATTTGCATGTTTATACTCATTCGAAAGCTCTTTTAATGGCAAAGGACCTTTCGCAATCAGATTTGAAGATTGCTGTGAAAAAAATTGAGATTTTGCCCCTTGAAAGTGAAAAGTGGTGGTTTTCAGGGTTAATCTTATGAGTGCCAATTTGGTCACAAGGAAAACCTTTTTTAGTGTGATAATTTTATTTGCATTTTTATGCTCATTCGAAAGCTCTTTCAATGGCGGAGGACCTTTCGCAATTAGATTTGAAAATTGTTGTGAAAAAAATTGAGATTTTGCCCTTTAAAGTGAAAAGTGGATTCGACAAAATACAATATAGGCGCCGATGGGCGCCTGCTGTCCCCGAGCATTTTTTCGTTTGACAACTCTAATCGGAACTTTTCGCGGTACGTGACAAAATTTGCCCGCGCCAAAATTGGCCCGGACCGAAATTTTCCCGGGCCTTATAAGCGGTCAAAATTTGCCCTGAATTTGCCCACGGTCAATTCATTCGCAGGTCTAACGCCTTAGTACCTCTACCTAGGTACAACAACCCGAGCACCACCTAGACGCCCTGAGGAGCATAAAACTACTACAAAACTGCGGTTCTTGCAACGCTGTTTTAGCATTTTAAAACCATCTTCAGGACACAGTTTCGGATAAGGTATATTGATTTTTAATTACTTACAGCTAAATCCAAAATTTCGGATTCTGGAGGTGGACTCATATATGGGAGGTACCAGGTGGTTTTCCCACCCACCCTGAAGCTTACTGGTCGACCTTCTGTAGCGGTTACAAGACTCCGCCGGAAAAAAGGGTCCATTTCTTGTCCGTTTTCATCTATTTTGCGAATGTACGTGAATTCTATGTAACACAAAAACTCTTAAATTGAGACATTGGAAGAAAAACACTCAACATTTTTAAATCGTACTCCTAAGCTTGGCGACATTTGCAGGTGGAATACTTTGACTTGCAATTCTGGCACTGACCTCTACCAGCAAATCTTTGTACCCAGTTACCACTTCATTTATCGGCAGGAAAGCCAAAGCGTTGAATGAGCGAAGCAGCGACTTGATTCCCGGAATATCATAGAGAATTTTCAACCCTTTCTTGGACAGGTTTCGAAAGAGACTCTGGCCAAAGTGAAACAGACAAAAGTTGACATTGACTATTGGAAATAAACTCGTTAACACAGCGATAGGAGCTCTTTCAAAGTCTAAACTTTTAAAATCATGTTTCTTTTGAGAGTATTTACTAATGACCTGACCAACCAGACATGATTGTTAGAGGAGAAACCCCTGCCAATTGAGAAAACAAGGCCTGGAAAGCTCTGCTGTGTGTCTCCTCACTTTTGTCACGCAACAGAAAGAACACAGCCGGTATAGTAGATTCTTCTTTGAAAACATTGATCGTAAATACCTGAACAAAGTCCTCTGGACTGCAAAAGAAGGTGCGATCAATTGACCAGTTTCGGTAAAAGCGGAGAAAGTCCAAACCCCTATTAGAAGCAAATATCAAGAAGACGGGCTCCCTGGGCTGCACTGAGCGCGAATCAACTAGCAGGAACCTTCCACCTGTAGCTGTTGTCTTGTATTCTTCAGATAGCTTCATCTCGCGTAACGGCTTATTTACATCGGCACCTAAACAAAATGCCGGTTGAATGCCAATTAACGAAAAATAAGTTTAATGACCTCGTAGTGGTTTACGAGCGTTGGTTATTCTTCGCTTCACATTGACATTTTGGGGAAAAGTCTGGATCGCATCAACACTGAGATTTTATGGCTCTAGTGTAGTATCCGTCACAAAAAATTGCCTTACTCCCCCTGTGGTTTTTTTTGACGTGATGTCCTTTTTAACTTAAAAATTTTTAAAAAATTTTCTCTATATTTTTTTGGCATTTATGTTTCAGTATTTTGGTTCTTCAGCATTTTTTTCTTCATTACGGCGTTTGTGATATGTTCCTCAGGCCGGCGTATCGAAAGCTAGGTAATCAACTAGGAAGATACCCTATTGATAATTATTCTTTGTAAAATTGTGATTGTCTCGTGTGTAAAGTGTAATAAAATATGTATCAGCCGTATCACTATCAGTACTACTGTTAAGAGTATTGCACCTCATGCTAAAGCAAAAATGGACAAAAAGACCACGGGGGAGTAAGGCAATTTTTTGTGACGGATACTACACTAGAGCCATTTTATTTTACACTTGCAACTATCGTCTGTGCAGGAACACCGATTTGCGCATAAGCCATCTTTCTTACATCAGTCAAAGTCTTCCTCTTCTGAATCACGCAAAACAAGAAAAATAAAATTAAGCAATTGAGCATAACCTGAACTTCCGCTGGACTCGCGCCGTGGATGTTGTGCAAAATAGTTTGCTTCAGAACTGTTGAACCATAAGCTGACACTACACGTCCTCTGCACCTACACTTTCATAGCTGACATCGCCAGAATTGACGCAGGCCCTCGGCGCTTGACTTCGCTTTGAGCATCAGGTACCCATTGCACAAAATAAGCGGCATTCCTTTGTTCGTTTTACATTTGTATTATTTATTGAAAATACCTAACACAATATCAATTAGACTGATAAAAAGATGTGACCTGATATTACTTATTATTATTAACCGTTATCAGCAGTAAAAACCGTCAGACAGTGTATTTGGCTCAAAAAAAGAGTCAACTATTTGGCCCTCTTTTTACCGGCCCTCTTTTTGCAGCCCTCTTTTTACCCAGTACCAATAGTACAGTTGTTTCAGCATTCAGAGTCATTTGGGCAATTTTACCAAAACTCAAAAAATTTTGGCCTGGGCAAATTTTGGTCCGGGCAAATTTTGGCGCGGGCAAATTTTGTCCGTGACCGACCTTTCCGGACGTTTTAAAAAGCCGTGAATAAGTCAATCGTGAAAATCTTTTTTTAATTCACAGAAAAGCGGCAAAATTTGGCAATCAAAGAGTGCTTTGGCACTGCCAAATTGGCAGTCAAAATTTGACCTTTTTGGAATGAATATTTTTTTGGGTGCTTTGTAAAAAAATAGTTTTTTACATTATTATCTGGTAGATTTTCTGGTATTTTCCCAACTGTCATTTTCAAAGTATGTTGCGTACAACTCTTGTTTGTAAAAGTGTCTGTCACTTACTTGCTCTTATTGTATTTTGACTGGTTCAGGTTATATTTACGAAGAAATCTGTGTAGCAAAGCAAAATGGACGGTAGTTACAGTGCTAACGAGAAAACAGTTTTGTTTATTACTCTTCAGACCATGATGACGTTTGTCTATATTTAGATCGTGTTGGCGCCATCAAATCTTGTCGTCCGTAGCTTGACGAACTCGCTGAATGATTCTGCTCAGAGCGGTGGTCGAGAGAAATTCGCCAAAGCGGTCGAAAAGAATCACATCAAGGTTAGTTTTTACGAATTATTTCCTCATAACTTATTCTCTTTTCAGGCTATTCGCGACTTTACGAGGGCTCAGCTGATGTTTCTGGAAGAAAAGCGCAAGCATTCGTCCACAGATGTGCAGTTGGGGGAAAGGTGCTCGGAAAAAAGTAAGGACTTGATGGTGGTTTATCAGCAGGAAAAGTCGGCGATTATGGAGGCTTTGAGAACCGAAGTTCCCACTCAGGTTAGTGTATTTGTATCTCTACGACCAACAACTTTACCTGGTTATTTGATGTTTATAGGAACTGTTGGACAGCCACATCAAGGAAACGAAGCGCATTCAGGATAAGACCGAGCGACTTCAGAATCGGGCCAAGTTGTTGTTGCAGAAGCGCAAGGGTGCCTCTTTCCGCAGTCCTCCTCCCTTTGATTCCACGCAGAAAAGCCATGATTCTATGCGCAAGCGAGGGGTGAGGGGCGAATATATGGGCAAAAGCTTCAAAGACGACAGCAGCAAGATGGATGGAAGCCAGGAAGTGAAAACGCCTGAGAAAAAGGATTTGACCAGTGTTTCCATGATGCAGGAGAATGGTTAGTTATTCTAGTTCTATTATTGTGTTTTCTGCAGGATTACCTAGGATTGCCGAATTTGTATATACCATGATTTTTTGCCAGATTTTCAAAAGATTTGTGAAATTATTTATGAAACAATTTTAGGGATGTATATGAATGTATATGATACATTTGTCAGGGAAGGCCCTGTTATCCAACGGTACATAGGTAGATAGCGGATTTTAAATGCGGCTAAAAATCAATAAAACTATAACATATTCTAGTTTTGTTAGAATCATCGTTTAATAGTTAGGCACATGGTCCTCTGTTGTGGAAACGTGCTAAATAGGTGGATTATTGATGTAAATAATGTTTTCAGCGATTGACACCATTAACCGTGGGATCAAGCAGCGAATGCAGAAGGTTTCTCACATTCCTCTCGGTACGCTGTTGCCTTTTTAATGTTGATTAATTTTCCATTATCCATTTCTTTTGCAGATAATCGCAGACGTCTGATTGTTCGTCGCTTCTACGAAAACGAGCACACTTGGTTGGAAATTATAAAGTGGGACACATTCTTCGTGGGCAGAATTCTGCTGGGCCATTAGTTGTGAAATTAACCTCTTGTTGCTGCTGTACTGCATGTGGACTGTTGACACCGTTGAAAAATTCATTGTGTTCAAAATTTTATCTTCTATCTCGTTGTGATCATACGTTGTTGTTTGTTCGGTTGATAAAGGCTTTACGGGTATGTCTTCCTTCCTTCTAATTCTACCGATAAGTTAACTCAAAAGATCATAAAGGCCAGTTCTAAAATCTTTCTAATATTCTCACCCTTAGAAACCGTAGAAGGCCATTTCCACATTGTTTTCAAAATAGTCGGGTTTTTTGTGTCGAATTCTTGTCCCGTGCCTAAAGGATATAGTTAAGACTTTAGGTACTGCCTTGAAAGGCTGGTATAAGAATGGTGCACAATGTATTTGACCGAAATCTAACGGTAAGTCGTCAATTGTCTACGTATAAAGACCAATAGGACACTTTTTGAAACATGCTGATGAAATCTTATCATCTCATCATATTCAATTTTTATTCACTCTCTTGGTTATAGTCTCTTTAATTTTAGTTTATTTTCATTTACTTTTTGAAAAATGAAGTCTTTTCTCATAAACACTTTCACCTTACTACTAACTCTTTTTGCTTTTGCCTCAGACTTGGCTAATATTCGTCATGAAAAAAATATTTTATACGCGGACATTTTTTCGCTACGTTGATTTTTCGCAAAATTTTGTTTTGCATCATGATATCATGGTTTTGAGACATCAAGATCTTGCTTATGCAAAATTTAGCTAACTGTAAATATGGACCAAACCATTTATGTGTAACTTTTCTACAACATATAATTCCTTACTTTGTTAAATGTATCTGAGTATTTTTTTTATAATAAAAATGCTTAGACATCTAATCCATTTTTTCTGTGGAAAATGTCTTCGGCTGATGTGGTGCAGCCTAATCAGGGATGTGCAGATTCAAATAGCAAAGAGTGTGAAGATCTAGCCAATAATATGGCCGACTGTTACCTCTACGCAGATGGCCTGATGTCCATGAAATCACCCCGATGTGTTGGCCGTTGTGCTGTTGAGCTGGGCGATGTAAGGATTTTAGTGGATAATATCTATATTTTTTAACATTTTAAACTATTTAGATCAGTCGCCACAACGTCATAGTTAGTTTTTTCTTTGGATAAATCGTACATTTGTTGTTAATATGAATTTTAGCAATTGAAACGTTTGAACACCTCGGTTTTCCCTGTTTCCTACAATGAAAAGTTCTACAAAGAAGTGGTCACAGCTGGGGAGCTAGGTAAGTGCTTGCTTTTAAATAACGATTTAATTTGTGCTAAGAATTGGTTTTGCAGCTAAGCTCGCCTATTTCAACGACATAATTGTTGGAGGGGTTTGCTGTCGAGTGGATGTCAGTGATGGAGTTAAACGTCTCTACATTATGACTCTTGGGACACTGGCTCCATACAGACGGTTGGTTTTTTGTTCAGTTAAGACAATTATGTTAAGACAGTTATGACAATTAAGTAAACCAGTTGACCAATGCCAAAAGGTTTTTACAAAAACCTGATCGATTTTAGACTGTTCGGTTTGAAAATGCTTCTTGGCCTGGGTTTAGCCTAAGTGGCCCAGAACCCCAGTCTTAGGCTCGGGCCAGTTTAAGCTCCTTAGCACCGGTTCGCGACCTGGGATTCCAAAATCTTAGCCCCCTCCCAGACTAGTAAGTTACTAATAGTAACTCGAAATATCGGTTTGATGCACTCGAAGTTATGAAATGACTATCTGCAGATAAATTTTCACCAATTTTAAGCAAAAAGTTATAATCTCCCACAAAATACTAAAAAACCTAAATATCTCTCATTTAAAAAGTCTATTTAGCTATGGAATCGGGACTCTTCTTCTTCAACATGTATTTGAGCTGTGTAAAAGAGACCATCAAATTAAGGCTGTTTACCTACATGTTCAGGTATTTAGTTAAAACTTATTAATTATCTCAAAACAACTGATTTTTCAGACCAACAATGACAGTGCCTTAGATTTCTACAAGAAATTTGGCTTCAGCGTGAATGGAACTGCTGAGAAATACTATAAAAGGATAGAGCCAGACAATGCCTATGTCCTCGAGAAAGCAGTCAACTAGTCGTCCATTTTTTTATTTTGTTGCCAAATTTTGTATAGTTGAACCGCGATAGAACGTACTAGCCAATATTTGCGCCTCAAGTCCATTTCCAATTTTTTTGACTAATTTTTGAAGTCGTTTAATTATTCTGTCTGACAGTTTGGTTAGTATTATCACAAGGATTAAAATTTTTGGATCATTTTTCAGAAACTTTATAGTTTTTCCATTAAAAAATTTTGACACAGCTGTACGTTACATCGAAATTTTGCTTTCTGAATTGTAAAACTGTAAAGTTTTTAAAAAAACAGTCGGTAAAATGGGAATCCTTGTGATTTTTCGGACCAGACTGTCTGAGCAACATTGGTTAAAGACTTCGAAAAATCGGGTCAAAAATAACTTGAGAAACAAATAGAGGTTGTACGTTTATCGAGGTTTGACTGCAGTTGCTAAATTGTTGAGGGTATCACCATTTTCGAACTGTTGTTTATTTTATCAAAATAAATTTAAATTTTTTTATAGCGGCACTTTTTATTCATAAGCACTACAACACAAGGAGACACACAAATTCAAAAGGAAATTAAGAGAATTAGCGAAAAAATGCATAACTCAACAACAAAAGACTTCAAGGCCTGAGTTCAGAATCCTCCCCCTGCAGAGGTCCGCCCCGTTTCTCCTCAAAGGACGTTTCCCCTCAAGGCCGTTTCCCCTCAAAAGCCATTTCCCCTCAAAGGACGTTTCCCCTCAAAGTTCCCCTCAAAGGCCGTTTCCCCTCAAACAACGTTCGCCTCAAAGCCCCCCTCAAATTTCGAACGTTACAACTCAAATGATGTTTTAAGACAAGCAAGTCAAGGTAAACGATTTATTGGTAGATAACATAACGGCAAACAAAATAAAAGAAGGGCGAAAAATATACAATTCTAACATAACAACAAAACAAATCAATCCTCCATGATAAAGTTGTGAGCGATTCCTCGGAGATATTCTGCAGCGTCCCTTCCTTGGTATCCTTGCACAATGGTGAGAATTCTGGCGTCAGCTTTCTGGTACTTGAGTCTCTTTCCTTTCGGTCGCTTGCCCAACATCCACTGGAGAAACTTCTGGTCTCGGCCTTGCTGCACTGTCTTCAGATGAGTGATGAATGTCCACAGTCCCGGATGGCACACGTCAAGTTCCGTCTGGATTCGATGATTGGCAGCCTCGGCGTAATTGTTTGTTCGGTGTCCCCCATTGAGCGTTCTTTCATAGAGGTTCCAGAGCGAGTGTGCAAACATTGGCAGCGTAAAGTTTCCTCTTCTATCCAGAGAGCCTGAAAACAGAATACCAGATAATTAGACCAATCACTTAAAACTCGAAGAACTTACCAATGTAGCCTTTTTGGAACCATTCGACCACTCCATCTAGTTCAATTGGCAATTCATCACAGAGCTTCTCGAAGGCGTCCATGATGTCCTCGAGTTTGATGAAGGCCATGGCGGTGATCATACCTGAGAAGAAGTTCATTTATACCAACCAACAACAATAAGTAAATAAAACAAACGGCATGTGATAGCAAAGTCGGCATCCGTGTCGTAGCGCCCTTTAAGATGTTCTTTGGCCAGCCGTTTCTTGAGGTTTTGGACGAGATGAAAAAAGCATCCCCAGATTTCGGACTCTCCAAACACCACTTCCACTGCATTGATGACCGCCATTTCGTAGTCCACGGAGATGCTAGATGGGTAGAAGGCCGGCCAGACATTGCAAATCATCCTCAGGAGCTTCTCATAGGTTTCTTGCGATTTGTCTGGCAGAAGAGCATACAGCACTGGGAAGACGTATCCATCACGTTCAGCGAGAATGACATACACCTGAAAGATATGAAGCCATTGATCACATAAACTTTGGAACTGAAAATTTACCTGATTGAATGGCGGCGGCGTGATTTTGAAAGTTCCGTCCATGAAGACCAGTTGTATCCTTCCGGACCAATTCTTTAAACTTGCCCGACCGAAGAGAAGAATTCTAAAATAAACACAGTTAACACAGACCACTATTACAAAAAAAGACTAACCGTTTTCCATTTGGCAAAATCTCGTCACCCAGCAAGAACAGCTCTTCTTTGTTTTGACCAAACTTGTAATTCTTCTGAGCATCGGGAAACGGGAAATTGAAGTTTATGGCGGCAACGGCCGGTTCATTCACGCGTTTTCTTTTTCTTTGGACCAGCTTCCTTGATGCGCTTTTATCGAGTCTCGCCTGCAGTGCTTCTGGAACGCCCGACAGCATGGAATTGAATATTTGCGATGGTTTTTATAAACAAAACATTATTATTAAAGTGAACATGGAAATTGAAAAGAAATCGAACCTCCATAGACGTCCCAGCCTTTTCCTTAATTGCATTCTTGAGTTGACGAAGCGGAACGACGATTGCGGATTTTTCATGGTTGTGATTCTGCATTGCGTAGCCTTCGACCAACATTCCAGTAGCTGTGATTGTGTGGAGCCTAGACTTGCAGCCAGTTTCGTCGACTTTTGCGCATTCCCAATAGGACTTTGTTTTGTAGTTCTTGCACCACCAGAATTCATTGCCACCGCAAGATCGAATCTCCTTGCCCTTCTTTGACTTGCCGTAAATCTAAAGAAATGAAATAATAAAACTTAAAAGCTTCAAATAAAAATTACCGGAATTTCTGGCGCTTCTTCTTCACTTCCAGAGTTGCTGGTGTCAGAGTCGTTGCTGTCCGAATAGAATCCACCAATGTCCTCCAAAACGTTTCTGATGATGTTCATGGCTGTCGATTGCTGGCGCACCTGAACAAAAAAATATATAAATAAAAACGAGAGTGCAAAAGCAGAGCGCAAAAAAAAGAAGAGCGGAAAAAATGACGCACAGCTTGCGCGACTCCAGACGGGTAACTCGCCAAAAATTGCAAAAAAATTGAGGGGAACTTTGAGGGGAAACGTCCTTTGAAGGGAAACGTCCTTTGAGGGGAAACGGCCTTGAGGGGAAACGGCCTTTGAGGGGAAACGGCCTTTGAGGGGAAATGGGCGTGTCCCCCCTGCAGAGCGCTTAGGTTGAGGAGATAACATCATATTCGTGTTTTTCATGAGATTTCATGAGAAAATCGCGTGTTTTTTAAATTCTGAGAAAAAAATTTCGAACACTCTAAGATGGACGCAGGAGGCTTGAGAGGTAGAGATGCGCGCACTCATTTACCTTACACATAATTCCGAGCAAGACTCTTGATCATAAAATGCATTTAGAGTCTCTTTTTGCAACGGCCCGCGTTGAAAAACATGGTAAGACAGCCAAAGTATACCAATATTTAGTTTTTTTAATGCTTTTGCATAAAGGTGGCTCCCTTTTATTCCCTTCCTTTCCGAATACAACCTTGATTCCCTTTAAAAATTCAAAAAGCACCATTTAAATTTTTTGGCAAAATTTTTTGCCCTTTTTGACATATGATATCTCAAAAAGGCAAAACGTCCCTTTACAGGGATGAGCTTCTGTAACTATTTGCGGGAAATAGTTAAAAATTATTGCGTTTAAAAAATAGTTACAGACTGTAACTATTTTGACCTTTGTAACTATTCTTGTAACTATTTCTCGACGAGAAAGTAAAAGTTACAACTTGTAACACTACGTGTCCAATGACACGGAAAAGTGTGACTGCCACTGCGACTGATGCTTCAAATCGATCTGAATTTACGTCGAAGTCACAGTCGCGTCATTGGACACACACTGTGACTGCGCATCATTGGACACGTAGTGTAAGGCCTCTCCCACAATGGTGGATCGTAAATTCAACAATCCTCACTCGGAAATGGCCGTAACTTTTTTTTTAAAAATCATTTCCAGAATCATTTTTTTGGTGCCACCTTGTAGCTGAGATTCAAGGCTGCCGAATAGCCTATTGGTCGAGTTGGTATTGATTTAAAAATGTTGAAAAAGGACAATTTTCACTCACAGTCCTCACTCCGAGCGAGTGCGGATTGTGAGTGAGGATCGTTGAAGTTTTTGTAAGTGAGTGCGCGCATCTCTAATGGGTTAGAGATACGCACACCCACATACCTTAGACATGATTCCGATAAGTACTCTTGAGTTTCGGTGACCAGGCAAATTTTTTTATAAAAAATTTTCACCAATTTTTTTTTGTGAAAATGCCTAAAAAGTGCAAATAAACACTTTTTTTTAATTTTTTGAGATAAAAAAAATTTTCGAAAAAATCAACAGGGGGACCAAGGCATCTTTTTTTTTTCCAGAGATGCGAATGCATATAGAGCCGTAATTTATTTTGTTAAAATGTAGTGTTCTTTTTGTGTGGAATGGTAATAAGTCATTGGGTTGCCAAGTCCGATGATCCGAAAACCAGCGAAAATTTTTCAAAAATCAGCGAATGACACAAAAAATCAGCGATTTTTTTTGAAATCATCTTTATTAGCTAAACTTTCACAACAAATCGTTAAAACAATGCTGCTGTGTTATCAGTTAGAGTCGGTGCTACCGAATTTGGAAGAAATTCGACCAGTGATTGAGACGATGAAGCTTCCCTAACTGCAATTCTGAGCTTTTCCATTGCTAAAAAATGCTCGAAAATGTCAAGTACATCGATGAAAAAAAACCTAGATATAGATCGATTGCAGCCTTGCCAGTAGAAGTTATATTGATGTCGAAATTGCACAGAATACATCGAGCGTGATGCTGGAAAAAAGTCTAAAAAGATAACAGAATAGGGTCAAATATACCTTTGATTTACTGCTCTTTGTAATCCCTTTTATTCTCCCGTACTCTTCCTTGTACAAACGCTTTGTTTCCTTTTTGACGTTAGGAGCCATTGCGAACAACCTAAACACCAAAAATATGGTTCAATGTGAATCAATGAAATAAAATTAGACAGGAAACGGGACACTGCGCAGAAAATCAGCAAAAGTGATCGAAAATTTAAAAAATCAGCGAAAATCAGCGAATATTTCAAAAATCAGCGAAAATCAGCGAATATTTCAAAAATCAGCGAAAATCAGCGAATCAGCGAATTTATTTTTTTATCAGCTTTTTTGACCGGAAATCAGCGATTCGCTGATAAATCGGTGAAGATGGCGACCCTGTAATAAGTTGAATTTAAGAAAATTTTGGGAAAAATTTGAAAAAGTGTAATGAGTCGCAATTGTAACGAGTCGCCTGGCAGTCATATATTGTATAGTCTTGAAGTTGAGATTGTTTATAACTTCCAAATTAGCAACAACAAATAACTAGGTAACATAAATCAAGGTTTGAACATCGAGGATGACTTCGAAATGATCGTTTGAGAATTTGATTGGAGGCTACGGTAAGTTTTCATTTTGTGCAATTATTACCTGAAAGTTGGTTTGCGTATTTCAGAAGGCCTTATTGAATTTTAAAAAAGTTCAAGGATTTGTTGATACTCGGTGAATAGACTTTTCATCCGAAGTTTGAGTTGTCAAGCACGTTAACGTTAAAGAGTTTCGCAGCTGCTATCAAATCGAAATTAGTGCCTCATTTTTGACTTTCTCAGGCATTAGCAGCTACCAATCTAACACTAGCTATCCAAATCTTCTTCCAACATGCACCACTTTTCGTTTCTCTGCTCTCTGATGAAGTTAATACAATAAATAGATAAAAAATAGGTCAGCTTAATTATTGATTAGCAGGCCAAGGATGTCCTTGGCTGTGCTTAGTAGTATGTAGAGTAGCACAACATCTGAAATCTCAACAAAAAATCTCACCCAACCCAACCTAGTCAAATGTTCTTTAATTTTCAGCTAAAATTTATTGCTCTTGCATAATGTCATGCACATTCGCTAACTTCTATAATTTAATCGCCATCTAGCATCATCTAAAACAGGGCTCCCATCCTCGCTGATTCCTCAGCGATTCGCTGATTTTGAGGCCGGAGTGCTGATGAAAAAATAAATTCGCTGATTCGCTGATATTCGCTGATTTTGAAAATTTTCGCTGATTTTCGCCGATTTTTGAATTATCTTCGTTTTTTGAATTGGCGCCTCTGTTCATTCACATTTCAGTCAATGTTTTGTCGTTTTCCTATTTTTCGCTCCATTTTTTTCCTAATTGCTTCAGCGTTTGTTATGTTTTCTAGAGTGCTTCGGGCTGAAGCCCGAAACAGTTAAATGTCTTCTTCAAACAAATGTCAATTTTGATTTTTCGTGCACTGAAATGTTCCAGATGCTTTTGAATGATAGAAACTTGTTAACTGAAATTCGAGGAGGTAAAAATATGATGTTTAGCATTGTGGTGATGATTTGTTGTTGAATTACGCCGTAATTCAACGGTGAATAAAGTAATTATTACGGTGAATAAAGGTACTTTTCGAAAATTCGCTGATTTTATAAATAAATTCGCTGATTTTAAAAAAATTTCGATGGGAGCTAAGAGCACAACAACAAAAATAAGTCTGTTTTACCAGTTTTAGCAAATTCTAAAAAATGATGGTTCAAATTGTAGTGCGCCTTAAAAAGTTTCAATTTTGTCCTCAAATTTTGTATTTCCATTTTTTTAAAAATTTTTTGTTGTAATTTTTGTGAATTTTTTGGCACCAGCTTAGAGTTCTGGATCTTGTCTTTCTAATGAGCTATCGAATTCTGCTGACTGATTTGAGTAATATAGAGATTAAAAGGTTTTCAACAAAAACGTCACACTTCAGTTATAGCCTGGGTGGTTAACTCAAGTTTCAAAAAAGGTGGCAAAATTTCCCCAAAATGTGGCATTATATCCAAAATTTTTCACCAAAGGTGGTGTTTCTCATAAACTGTCACACTTCGTGTTACAATCACCAGGGCTGTGCAGCTCAAAAACAAACCTCCACGTCAACATCCGAACTTCCACCCCCAAAAATTTGAACCACCGCTTCCACTTCCAACATCCGGAGGTGGATGTTTACCCAAACATCCACTTCCATACCCAAAAAAAGTTGAACCTCCACTTCCACCTCCGACCTCCGGAGGCGGATGTTTATTCAAACATCCGCCTCCGGACCAAAAAAAAATGAACCTCCGCGTCCACCTCCGAACATCCGGCCTGGAGGTGGAGGTGGAGGTCAAACATCCACCTCCGGATGTAACTTCCGGATGTTTGCACAGCCCTGACAATCACCATCAACCTATTGAAATCAAACAAATATGAACATCCAAATGCATATTTCTCTACACTACGAGCCTTCTTCAACAATTCCGCATCGTGCACAAACAGTTGATACATTTTTGAACAATCCAAATCACTATTACATTTGACTGACACAAGGGAATTCAACGTATCGACACCAAGCCGGCTGTTCCCATCGCTCCAGAGGTTGTCGACGACCGACCGATTAAATTAAATAAGGAAAAATGTTCTGTACACTTCGCCGAATTTCGTGCAAAAATGCCACCTTTCGTTTTTCAAAAAGGTAGCAAAAGTTATCAAAAGGTGGCCTATGCCACCTAAAGGTGGTAAGTTAACCACCCAGGCGGTAGGCCCTAGTTAACAAAACAAATTCCATCTTTTTAGTCATTTAGGGGTATCCACGTACTTTTTTGGTTTAAATTACCTTGGGCCCCCAAGGCAAAAAGTCAAATTTTAGTCAAAAAATTTTTGTGCTAAAAAGTGTCGACCGGCAACTAAAAACATGTTTTAAGAATGAATTAGCTGCTAAAACGTTGAAAAAGATGGCTTAGAGCGATTTTGGGCGAGAACCATATACCACAATTTAGCTTCCCGTTTTACGGTAAACCGACCTCGAACTGCCCTAACATAAAAGCAAACAAAAATGTATAAGCTTACTGTTAGCCGCTGGTTTAGGAATGACATTAGTGAAGGCTGCTGCACTCAACAGGTCAAGCATCGGTGGTAAGTGAACCACCCATGTTATAGCCAAAAACTAATTGTTTATTTGATTAGAATTTAGAAGATTTCTTCAAACCAAAAAGTCTGACTAACGATTTACGCCAAGATTATGAGCATACTGATGCTAGAACTCCAAATGCTGAAATGAGTCCACAAAAAGGTTATCTTGTTTTAAGTTAGGTTATGCTTTTTTTTGCTTGAGTCACTTTGTTGTTGGCTAAAATTATAGTGCCATATTTTTCGTTTGCAGTTGATCTCGATATAAGCACATCTATTGGTCAGACACTTTTTTTTGTGAAAATGCTAAAGCTTTTAAAAAAACATATGAGATTCCTGTTTACAGCTTTTAGCAATTACTGATTAACACAACTAATTGAAACAAAAAAATCGCAATTTTTGTTCACTAGTGTTAAAAAGTTTGGCTCTATATGCGTTCGTGGGTCCAGAAAATAAGACATGCCTTGGTCCCTCTTGTTGATTTTTTTCGATTTTTTTTCCTAAAAGTGTTTATTTACACTTTAAATCATTTCTACAGAAAAAAGTTAATATTTCTTTTATTTTTTGCCTTGGTCCCCCAAGCTGACTTTTCAATTTCTGCAATTTCTCAAAAAGCATTCAAATGCACTTTTTCTTGTTAGAAATCCATATTTTATTTATTTATTTTGAAATACATTTTTTGGCAAATATATAACAGTACACCCTAAATTTTACAGATTGTTGTACCCGGCCAAGGGTCGGCCACTTTGCATCCAAGAACAGCACACTCCACATTGCACTGGATTGGGGGAATTGTAGATTTATCCAATATTTTATGGCCGCGAAGTGGATAAAAAAGCCGCGAAGTGGATATAAAAAATTGGATAAAAAAGATATTTTGCGAAATAAATAAGCTTCGGGGAACAAGGCGAAAAATTTTTAAATTTTTTTACCGAAATTTTTTTTTGGAAAAATGATTTTGAAGTGTAAATAAGCACTTTTGAGATTTTTGGGAAAATTTTTTTTCGAAAAAATCAACAGGGGGACCAAGGCATCTTTTTTTTCTAGAACTGCGAACGCATATAGAGCCTAAAGTTTATTACGTACCAGGGCTGCACCGGATATGAGAAAATATCGAATCGTATATCGGATGTAAAAAAGTGCCGGATATCGGATACCGGATAATTTCTCAAAAAAATTTAAAATTTTTTTTTAAATTTTGTTTAAAAAAAATTGCAATATAAAATTATCCGAAAATTTGCCATTTTTTCGGATATCGGATATCGGGTGCAGCCCTGTTACATACTATATTCAGTTATAAAACATCTCGCTTTTTACTACAAATCTTTTGTGGAACAAGACTTGGAGATGCGCACTCGGCCTGGTCAAAGTCGTTTTATGTACCGAGGATGGGAGAAAACTCTAAGTGATTTTATTAAGCCGGAAGACTATATAATTCATCGGCAATATGTTGCTCGCCCTTTCGCAAGTGTCCAATTCAATTATTTCTCCTCTAAACTCGAGCAGAGGATTACAAAAAGTTAAGGGGTGAAGCTGCTACTGATCTCTGCGGCATAGTTTTTCAAGCTGTCGGTGTTTATGAACAAATCATGCGGGCAATGGCCACTGAAATGTTTTTGGTCAGCAAAATGTCAACAGAGCAGTTTGAAAACATTTACCAAAAGTATGATGGGACAAAAGAACACTATTTAGACCAACTAATTCAAAATTTTAAAGATATAGTTGATCAACGTTTGAGTTTGTGGCAGGAATTTGTTATCTGTGTTGCGCCCAAAAACGTGTTTTGACCACTTTTTCAGTCATTTTAGCATGACTAAAGTGTAGAAAAAGAGTTTTTAGGTGGGGCTCGATAATTTTTCAAAAAAAAAATTGTTGACCGAAAATTGACCTTTTCACCAAAATTTTTCATTTATATGCCCTTTTTATAAACCAAAATCCTAGATTTTAGGTATTTTTTGGTAGCTTCGCGGCCAAAGACCATAGTGACCGCGCCGTCCTCCGGGCCCGTCCCGTCCCCGTCTCCGTCCGGACGGCGCCGAAAAGTGAGACGGTCGGACGGCCGCCGTCCAAAAATAAAAAATTAGACGGCCGGCCGCAGGCCGGCGAAATTTTTTTTTTAAAGGATGGCCGGCGGACGGCCGGTGATTATTTTTTTTCGAAAAGACGGCCGGTCGGACGGCCGGTCGTGAAAAGTCAAGACGGGACGGTGGACGGCCGGTGAAAAAAATAAAGACGGCCGGCAGATCGGACGGTGGGGAAAAAATTGACTGCAAGGTGATAAGTAGTATATCGCAATAACAATTTTGAAAACTTTTAAACGTCAATAATAAATGTGTAACCACTGATAACTAATCCAGAATACATGCACACTGCAATAAGAACAGCCGGTCGAAGACGGGTGAAAAAAATTTGACTTTGGACGGCCGGTGGACGGCCGGCAAAAAAAAAATTTACTTTGGACGGCCGGTAGACGGCCGGGGCTAAATTTCAGAGGACGGCGAAATATTGGACGGCCGGCCGAAGGCCGGCGAAAATTTTTTTTTTGAAGGACGGCCGGTTGGACGGCCGGCCGAACGCAAAAATCTAAGGACGGCCGGTCGGACGGCCGGCGAAAAACGTCAAGACGGCGGACGGGACGCCGTCCAATTTTCGCTTATCGCGGTCACTATGCCAAAGACCCAACTTGCTCCTCATTGCAAGGGAAGGGGAAGGGTGGATATACACCTTCATGGATATATGCCCTTCCTTTGCAATGAGGAGCAAGCCTTGTGCAGGAATTCGAAAAAACTGCAACATAGAAAAAATGAAAATTTTGGTCAAAAAGTCAATTTTCGGTCAACAATTTTTTTTTGAAAAATTAGCGAGCCCCACATAAAAACTCTTTTTCTACACTTTAATCATGCTAAAACGACTGAAAAAGTGGTCAAAACACGTTTTTGGGCACAACACAGATTCCGAACTTTAGCCGAGTTTGTATAACAAGACTACTGAAAGCAACGAAAGCATAAATGTAATGTCTAGGGGGGCCCCGAAGGGGGCGCAGGGGGCTTGGTTGGTTAGAAATGCGCGCACTCACTTACCTTTGACATGATTCCGAGCAAGACTCTTGATCATACATGCATTAAAGACTCTTTTTGCCCTGCTCCAGCAACCAAAACGTAGTGGAAATACCCCAATAATTTTTTTAGACACCGTTCTCATTCGCTCAGCCTACATTGGGGGACCAAGGCAGTTGGTCAACCTTCGATAACCAATTTTTTTTCAAAACATGTCTTTTTAGTACGGAAATTGTTTGGAAAGAACTTTTTTATCGTTTTTAGCGTATAAAAATTACTTAGGAGACGTCTGAACACTATTCACAGTTGACCAAAAAGCCCCCAAGTAAACAAGTTCCAAACATACTCCCTATATTTTTTTGTCACTTATAGGGATTGAAGTCATTAAAGGGATTCAGGTTTTTTATAACGTACCCCGAAAAAAGTCGTGGAGGAGAAAATTGAGCCATTTTAGTTTAGGACAATTAAAAACTAGGCAAGCTACAATCCAACTTATCGGCCACGATTTTGAGTAAAACAACAGTGAAAAATTTTTTAAATGCCCAGAGACCTAATTTGAAATGGGCCCAACTTTGAGAGACCCTAATTTAATTAATTCAATCTAAAATAACCTTCAATCTTATGCTTCTTAAAAGTCCGTTCCCACCTAAGGCCCGACATTTAAAAAAAAGTGTCGGTTCATAGACGGGAACGAACTTGAGGGGTGCCGCTGTATCGACAGTACAGGGTGAGTCGTAAAAATTGCACCATTTTTGGAAAATTTTGTCAAGGAAAAAAATTTTGTCGGTGAAAACCCAAAAAATATTTTTGAGCTTTCAGCCAACAATTTAAATAAGTAAAACCCTAAAAAAAGTCAGTGAACACAGAATATATTATGACTAGGGCCCCAAATTCTATGCACTAAAAAATGCGAAATATGCGCATAAAATATGCGCTAAAAATGCTTAAATATGCGCTAAAAACGTAAAATATGCAGTATAATTTTTAGACTAAAATTTTTAAATGTACCGCATAAAATTTGTGCAGAATCATTATATGTCGTAAAATTGCTGTAAAACATGCTTTTAAACGGTTTGGCAGCTTATACTTGCTTTAAACATACTTTTTGGATAATGCTAATTTTTTTTGCAAAAAAAGTTGACCAAAATTTGACATATGGCTTTGTTGAAGCAAGGTGATTTAACCTAAGGATTTAATCCATTTGACTTTAGGATTTAATTCATTTGACCTAGGATTTGAACATAGCTTTCAAAAAAAATTCTGCTCCCATGAAGATGCCGCAGGATTTCAGTCGAAAAAGATTTCTGAAAAGTGTTGACCGCCATTTACTAGCTAAGTTGCAAAAAGATTTTGTAAAGCAATTTCGAGAGATCTAGGGGTTCTGTACTCCTGCCACTCTTTCGCATCTTCTCGCAAATATAAACAATGTGCATTTTGCAATTTTCGAAATTAATATCTTTTACAAACCAAATCGGTGCTTTGCACTGTTATTTTGCTACTTTAACTGAAATTATGAATCACACGGTACTGAAAAGTTAGCTAACTCAATAGAGGTTATTTAGTGAAAAAATCTCCTTATTTCACGCTTGAAAATAAAGTATCCCGGTTTTGGAAACTAAGATATTGACTTATTTATACACAAAAGACGAGATTCGGCATGCTGCGACATCTTTCAAACCAAAAATTTCTGAGATTTTCTACAATATGCAGAAAATATGCGTCAAAATCGCAAAATATGCAAAATATGCACTAAAAATGGAAAATATGCAAAACATGCTGCTTAAAAGTACGAAAAAAGTACTTAAACAGGGCTAAAAGTGAGTTTTTTGTGCATAACTATTGCTTGCATATCCGCAGAAAAATATGCATTTGCATAGAATTTGGGGCCCTAATTATGACCTAATCATTCATGGAAAAAACATTGATAGAAATAAGGCGGTAGGACAAAACCGCACTTTTCCGGTTTTATTAGTGTTATCTCCTACTCATTTGCTATTTACGTCTTCTAAGTTCACATTCCGTGGTAACCATAATTTTTATACACTTTCCCTTGCAATTCCGCACATAATTAGAAAGCTCAGATCTCAATAGTCTCTTTGCAACTCATTTATTCACCGTTCCATAATAGCAAAGCAATAACATTCAGCCACAAAACAGCTAATTGAGATCATATTCCTCTAAATTTTCTTTTTCCGGAAATTCTTCATTTGGAGGCGCGTCAATGTCATCCACGTTAAGGCCCATCATCTCTATTTTATCCACCTCCACTTGTTCTTCATCTGGCTCTATTGGCGCAAGGAGATGTCGCCGACGGAATTTTTCGTAGACCACTTGGAGGAACTCGAGCCAAACTGTCTTTGCTTGCGAGTTGTGTACGAACCTGACGAGAAGCCCCATGACGAACCTTTTTGATCAGGGTCTCTGTTGGAGTTGCTGAGAGCTGAGCGGCCAACCTATCTCCCTTGTGCAGACGCTTTCGCACCTTAAAACATCTCAGTATAGCAACTATTTGAATGATTCTGGACCAACCTCAAAACCCAGTCCTCCATTACGCTTGTCGTCGTGGTTGTGCTCGGCGATAACGTGAAACATTTCTCTCATTGTGAATCCTCCACCATTGCAACCTTTGGCGCGACTGCAGCGAAAAGTTAGTACTCCCGGAAACTTCTTCGATGTCTAAACCAAATGTACTATTCATCTTAGACACCCAAATAACCTAAAAACCAGTGATTGAACACAGAATGTATCACCAAATCATTCGTGGAAAAAAATTGATTGAAATAACTGAAGAAAGGTATAAAGGCTAGAAGATCCGATCCAGTTCACAGTAAACTTGAGAATTGATGGTTTTGCCTATGGCATTTTAGCTAAACGAACAGCAATTAAAAAAGAATAATAAAGCAATGAAGTGAAACCAAAATAAACACAATGAAAAGTTAAAAAAGAGCTTTTGGATCAACCCAATATTTTTACAATCTTTACAGTGCAGTCTAGTACAGTGGGGTCTCGATAATTCGTCATATTTATAAACCAACTTTTTTAATCACCCATGGAAATTTATAAATAGTTTCGTATGTTTTTATATTTTATTGCTTATTTCTTGTGTTTCCAGTGTTATTTGTTCCATCTTTCTAAAAGAGGTGTTTGAGTCCGTTTTAACCCTTTTAACCCGTTTTAGCCCTTAAGCCTGGGCAATAAAAACAGGGAAGACCTTTTTTTAATTTGTGAAAGATATCCATTTAAATGAAATTTTAATACGGAAAAGTATCATTATCAAGGTGACTGCCATGAAAAAATTTTGTCAAAAAAATGACTTATATAATCCAAAAAATAAATAAAAAAATTTGACCAAATGGGGGGGGGGGGGTCACAGCCTTTCAAAATTTGAATTTCCTTGTAGTTCAACTTATACAAAACGCCAAGAAAATAATTGTAGATTTTAAGCGCTTTTCTAAAATTTTGTCGCTTTAGTCACTCGAATATCAGACAATTTTGGCTCAACAGTTGCATTTAAAAAGTAGGCAATACACGAAGTTACAACCGTTACTTTATTCAGGTTCAATTTCCAACACAATATTCAGGTCAAACAATACATTTCGCACATAAGATTCTTTCATAAGTTTCTTCAAAATTACTGGGCGACTTTTTAGTGAGGCGAATCTTCTTTCATCGCTGCTGACTTTTCGGTGGAGAGGTTTTTTTTTGAAGTGGAAAATAAAAAATCCTTTTTGTGAAAAATTTCCGATACAGTCGACTCTCGATACAACGAACCCCCAAAAAGTTCGTTCCCGCCTAGGTCTGACACTTTTTGAG
Organism: Ditylenchus weischeri; assembly: GCA_029231635.1. Taxonomy (NCBI): domain Eukaryota; kingdom Metazoa; phylum Nematoda; class Chromadorea; order Rhabditida; family Anguinidae; genus Ditylenchus; species Ditylenchus weischeri. The sequence continues at coordinate 26,394 of JAMRYI010000855.1, read as the reverse complement.
CCCTATTTTTGAAGTCTTTGGCCAGTTGTCTTTGGCTGGTCTAGTCCAAAACATCGCAAGGATTCCGATTTTACCAATCGATTCTGAAAATCGCAATAGTTTTGCGGAAAAGACCCACGCCTCTCGATACAACGAGCACTTATTTTCAAAAAAGGTGTCTGTTGTATCGAGAGGCACGGGTCTTTTCGGCAAAACTATTGCGATTTTCAGAAAGGATTGGTGAAATAGGGATCCTTGCGATGTTTTGGACTACACCAGCCAAAGACAACTAGCCAAAGACTTCAAAAATCGGGCTAAAAAAGTGTCAAACCCTAGGCGGGAATGAACTTTTTTGGGGTTCGTTGTATCGAGAGTCGACTGTATATGGAAAAAAATAAAATGGAAAAGGCGCGAATTTAAAAGAGCCTTGCTAGGAATTATGTTTAAGGTAAGTGAGTGGGCGCATCCCAACTCCAAGCGCTCAAGCACCAAAATTCTCAAACCTAATAAATGTATTTCGACTAGTCGACTATGCTCAACGATTTAAAAATGGTATTTTCATAAAATTCCAAATTCAGTTAAATAAAGATGAAGCTCGGACAGATTTAATCAACGATAAACTCAAACAAAAAGGCAAGATCCAAAGCAAAACAGCATGGGATCTGAAATCATTTGAAGGCTTTAAAAACTATCTATTTGCTGTTTAGATACAAATACTTACGAAAAGTGTGGACACGAGTAGTTAGTGTTTGCTTGCTTGGAATTCTAGTGGCTATTAAATTTGCGATGGCTGAACTGCCTATTTTACATTCACCAAACACTTACATTATGATCATAGATCTGTATTTTGCCATAATCACACCAAAAATAAGAATAAACATGACAATGAAGTTTTGCAACTACCTTTCTACCAATGAAAACTTTTCCCAGCCATACATAGATGTGTATTTGGATGTCAAGAAACATTTGTTTGCGGCGAATCAGGAGGAAGAGAAATATAAAGTCAAGCCTGAATGATTTTTTTAAGTGTAACCAAGTGCTTGAGAAAAGATTTTTCAACTTTTATTCAAGCATCAACAAAAAATCTGCACAAAATAAGACATATTGTATCTCGTACTAAAGTATCTTTTTTTTAAAAACAAAAATATTTTTAAATGCATCAAATAAATTACATGTATAAAAGGCGTTTTACAAAAATAACTCTAGATCTACAGACTATTGACAATTCTCGCTATACAGTCAACCCTCGATATAATGGTACCCTAGATATAGGCCAGGACCTTCGTCTGTTATATCGAACTGTACACTCGACTCTTGATATAAAGCCACCCCAAAAAGTTCGTTCCCTTCTTTTACCACAGTCCCGGACAAATCTTCGTTTCCCGGATTTATTGTCCCGTCCCGGCTTTTTCATACATGTCCTGGTTCAAAAATACATTGTTCAAATGGCCGCCAAAAACACAACGCCAAGTTTTTTTATTTAAAATCTATGATGAAGATGATGAACTCGCATGTGTACAAGTCTCCAAGATCAGCATGAAATACTCGAAGATGAAGAGAATCCCCTCGTCTACCAACCCGTTGGAGTTCTGGAAGGTAAGAATTGTCCATTTTCATTGTTTGATTCCAGTTAAAGCATAGCATGTTTAGGAGAATGAAGACAACTTCCTCATCCTGGCCAGGCTCGCGAAGAAGTTCCTGTCCGCTCCAGCAATACGCGTGGCAAGTGAGTTGATCTTCTCTCTAGCCAGGGACATCTACGACCACAGGAGGACCAACTTGAGCCCGGAGAAGGCAGAGATGTTGATGTACTTGAACCGCTGTTGATCTTGAACATGTCTAGATCTCCTTGTTGATGTTGGGTCGTATTATAGCTGTTTCATGAATAAAGATGTGCGCCATTTCCAAAGTTTTCGTCCCATCCCGGGGAAATCTTTGACCCGTCCCGAAAATTTGCTCTGTCCCGGATTCCCGTCCCGCAGAAAGTTTATAGTTTGTCCCGTCACGGTGTTCTGTCCCAAAATTTGTTAAAGTAAATTTTGTCCCGTCCCGTCCCGAAATAGCTTATTTGCCATCTCTACTGAATAGACTGACTAGTAGACAGAATAGACTGACTAGACTGAATCAGCGCCGGTTCGAAAATACGTTTAATTTCCGGAAAAAGCGTTTTATACAGCTGGGCACAGGTTCGCCAAAAGACCTCAAAATTCAGGTGAAAAAGTGTCCAGACGGGAACGAACTTTTTTGGGGTGGCCTTATTTCGAGAGTCGACTGTAGTTGTAAAAAAATTTATTTTTTCGTGCATTTTTCAAGTAAATTAAAGAAAGAGTGAATTTCCAACATCCATTCATCCAACATTTAATTCATTATTGGCCGTTGCCTTTTAGCATCAATTGCTCACAGAGTTTCAAAATTCAGTTTTCTGTTCAGTTAAAGACAAACAAAACGCCAAGAATTTCAAAGCAATCTTTTCTTTTTCGAATTAATTTTGCCTTTTTTTATATGAATTTTCGTTATATTCTACGTTAAAAATTAAAGGCTTTATTTGGTAAACTAGTTACATTGTTTCCCTGTTAGACTCTGGTATCAAATTTACAATCAAACCTCTATACAGTTTTGGCAGTTCTCTTATGTGTCTTTATGTAAAAGTTCCCTGGTTATGTGCAGTATCAATGTAAAAATAATTTAGACCTGAGAGGTTAGAAGCCCATGATGAGAAGTGCTACCATTCTGCAGAGTGGCTTGTTATGTAGTGTGGTTGTGTTTCTGTAGAAGTCAATAAAATCCTACAGCCGAAACTTTTCATTGCACACACACAACAGACACATCAAACCAGTAAATACTTGTCTCAACCAAAAAAGATAACTAAACTTTATCAAGAGCCATCATTTCAGCAGCTGTTTTCTTGAGCCAAACAGCACAGGCGATTCGAGTACTTATACATTCCTTTTTAGAAACATCAAAGATCTAAAAAACTACTGAAAAACGACGACAGTCATGACAAGCAAAACCAAAGTACATTAAGACTGCCATCACTGAGTCCGCTAGAAAGAAATCTCCCTTCTTGAGACCATTTGACCAGGGTCGGGAACGCGCTATCATCGCACTTGGACAACAACTGAAATAGAAAACATTACTTTTGGGATACATCAAAGGTTGGAGTTCACCTCAACACTTTCACTAGCAGCATTCCAGACATAGACAACGTCTTCAAGAGCAACGGCAACTATATTCGAGTAGCTGAAGTCAGTCAACGAAATATCTACAAAGATCGCGCAGTAGACATAAAAGAGCATATTTTATAGTAAAGCTCACAGAAGTCATTCATGATTCCAGGCGCATCCGAAGTGCGCTCTGAAAAAGAATATTGGGTAACCGACACCAAAGAAGAAACAGCACCACATGCCTGGACTTTTGGCAGCATGACGACGAGAACGCTTGATTCACTAAGGTGGAGCTGAAGAGACTTTTTCGGTGACGACATTTTCTGCACGCAATAGCTGGCTGCAGAACTTTTCTATAAGAGCACACCGTGTTGTCCAGATCTTTGGAAAATTGAAACCGTACCCATTCCTGCCTTTTTCGCATTCTTCCCTCGAAGAGATTTTGCCTTTTTCTGTTCTTCTTTAGCTTTCCTCGCTTCTCTTTCAGCAGCTGTTGCATTTGTCGTTTTCGATTTTCGTAAGTTTTTGATGCATTCGACTTTTGATTGATGCCTAGTGTGAACCATGTTGATGTCTCTGAACACAGGAAAAATTAGTCAAAATCTTTCCACGGTCAAAAATCTCAAAACGACGGACTTTTTTGAACACCCTATACACCAAAATGTAGCCTGCAGTCTAAACTACAAGATCCTTGTCGGCTTTTGTCAAAATTGATAAATTTTGATACTTAGAACTACTTTTAGCCAAAAAAAAACCCGGTTTTTGACGTAAAAATATGACTTTTTAACATCGCTCCGCATGAAATTTCCAAAATTGCGTATAAATTTGAGCAATATTGCACATACATACGTAAAAACTTATGGGCTATAACGCTAGCTACTTTTTTTGAATGCTTGTGTCAGAAAACAGAGGCACAGTGCAGTTTTAGGACTTAATCTAGATAATTTTTCAAGCACTTTTTCATAAAACCAATTTGTGGGCACCGAATTTGATATCATCTGTTAGAAAGTGATGGCTTATTAGAGAGCTAGTAAAACAGGGAATCATCCTAGCAAAAAATAGACATAACAAGGGAAAATATTAAAAATAACCAGCAACATTAATAAAATAAAAATTAATAAAAAACTTTTTTGAATCTTTTTTGATTTCGCGCAAAATTCTCTACTGAACACAAATTTGAGTTTTGAAACCTTGAAAGCCTGTGTGCTGCTGGCTTTTTTCTTGGCCCCGTTTCTTATCACCCGTCCCAAATATTAAATTTCGCTGCCATTTTTAGACAGTTCTAGGATGTTAGTTCAAATAAAATAACTAAAATTCAAAATTTTAATTGATTGCAACAAAGTGTTAGGTAGAAAATTTATAACTTTTTGTGAACTCATAAATCTGCTAGAAAAAAAAAGAATTATATACAGCATAAATGCATAGAAAGACGCCAACAAATCATATATCATTAAAGAAACGATCAAAAACAATAGCTGAGGAATATATTTAGGTGGCCGTGCTGCTTCAAATGCATCGCTAAAGTCTTTTTAAATGGCCCGAAAATACTGTAAAATGGTTGAAACAGAAGACATATTACCTATAGAAATGGGTGGGAGACTAGCACAATGGTAAAAGCAAAGTAACTGGTTGAGATCTTTTATGATAGTGCTCAAGACTACCTTATTCCTTACAAATACCATGATTTTGGACTGATATAAAATATTAAGATTGGAAGTAGGGTTAAAGGAAGGCATCTGTGGCCTCCTCATCGTGGTTTAACTCGTCAGGAGTGGACTTTCCATGCATCATTTGGATATCTGCAATAGAAATTTCGAAATAATAATCAATTTTGCTTACTTTGTTGGTTGGAAAAATAACTACCGTACAAGGTGTCTCAAAAGTATTGGGTATTTTTAAAACTTTTTGCGTAAGAAACCCCTTGCCCGGTCGATTTTCAATTTTTTTTGAAAACCTCCAACATCATGTAGGTAGGATTTTCTGACGTGGGGGAGTTGCTATAGCCCGGCTAGCCCCCACCCACTGGGTACGCCAATGGCAGTAGATAGTATTAGGTAGGCAGCCTCTGTACGGGGTACCCACCCGCCGAAAATGGTGCAGGTGACTCAACTAAGCAGGTGAACCCATTTATTTCTTACCTGTTCACTTGGTAAACCTAATATTACTGGCTGAAATGAGGTAAATGACCTTTTTGGTTCCCCATCTTCTTTTGACCCCTATCCCCCAAAATATTTTCTGACTACGCGCTTTGTCTTCCTCACCACTTACGCACTACGCCGCAAGCTCAGATGTCTGAAAAAGGTGACTGAGAAAAAAAGCTCCCGCTCCCTTTTCAATAATCAATGAACATACCAATGCCCAAATGAGAGGAATGACCATAGGAAGCAGGAGAGCCTTCACTTTGCACTGCTCGAACTTGCTGGACGGCACCTGAAGCACTTCTCCTCGACTTTTTCATTTTCTTCAACATTTTGGCTTTGAGCGCAGACTTGAGGATGGTTATTGTGCCGGGTGGTTGGATGTGTGGCTCACCTGAAGTTTGAGTTGTTAAGAGATCTGTATAAAATTTAGGAAATCAAAAATTTTACCATCTACTTGAACTGGCCAATCATCACGAGTGGTAATTTTGATCTAAAATTCGGGTGTTTTCAAAATTTAGTGTAAAAGCTACTCACACTTCCTCCTTGAGCAATTCTTATACCCGCAGCTAATTTGGACTGGATTAGGCCTAGTCTTGATACATCCGTTATGCCAACAACCTGTAAGAAAGTTAGTATTGCGGTTGTTAAAATAAGGCGGAATTCGCAAAAGTTCGTTTTTCCACATACGACGAAGAAACGGAATTTCTGATCTCTAGTGTTTTTGTTGTGTTTTTCAAAAAAAGAAAGGGGCGTAGGTACTCTTGGGCGTAGGTACTTTTGTCCCCCTTTTCCAGTTTTTCGAATTCGAGTAAGAAAGTGTCAGTGTATTGCGGTTCGACTTCATTCAATCAATACCTCTAATAGACCATCATAGTGAGTGGGCTTCTGAAAACCAGCCTCCTCTTTGGCTGTCCCCCAAGGATTGGCTCCACTGCCCCAACTCATCAGATTGAGAATAATGATGCCCTCACACGATGGTAGTTCAACTGGTTTCCCATCCACTTCCAGCTCAATTCTTTTCCACAAATCTTTGCAGTTGCGCTCAAAGAAGGCTTTCTACAAAGAAATTTGTCATAGTCTATAATCATAAATCATGCATGGGTTCCAATGCTTTACCTGCAAGCCAATTTTAACGTATTGAGTTTTGTTAAAGAGTCTCGAGCTGAACTTTTCTGGATTGGCATCTCGCTGAAGCAAAGATTTAAAAACAAATAAACTTTGAAGACTTTTGCTAACCTTATTGTGAAACCTGAGACACACATCTGCATCAATCCCAATCCCAAAGTAGTTGTTCATTATTATCATGGAAGTTTGGTCTAGAACGATAAATCAAGTTGACAATTTTCCGATTCTATTAAAAAGCGAGGGGGCTGTGACTCAGGGGAAATTCGATCAAAAAATTCCGCGTATTCTTCTAGAGCGTGCCCAAGTTCTTTATGAATTTGGCTCTCCAACTCAAAAAGTAGAGCAATGACCCCTGGCCATAACTCAGTTATGAAAAACCACGCTATGGGTATTTAGATGTTTTTGGAATTTTGGAGTTACAGTTTTACTACTCCCTGTGACCTTTAGAGCTGGGAGCCAAGTTCACAAGGGACTTGGGCACGCTCTACAATGATATGCGAAAAAAATCATCGAATTTTCGCCATGTCACGGTCAGGATCCCTTCAGTATAAGATATGTCGATGCATTATACTGATCTCTAGACGGTCACCTTTTAGAACTCATGGACACCGTAGTCACCTATAGGGAAAGCCAGGCAGATAATTATATACACATCTTTTCCCTTTTGAAAGTCTTGTCCCTTATACTTTTAAAAGCTACCTTCCGGATTGTTCATAGTTTGCTCAGTGTCGGGTCCAGACGGTTCAGCATTGGAATTGGTCGGGGCTGAGTTCGCTCTTCTTCATGAAACACAACCGCCCATCTGTCCAGGCGCACTTCCTCTGCTTCAATTATGTCCTTTAGGATGTCCACAGCTGTTTCTTCTCCTGCAAATAACAAAACAGGTTTAACACTTTTCATTTACTACAAACAATATGCCTTACCTGTGTATCCTCCACCCCACCTCAAAACCCTAGCCAAATCGTTGCCTGTACCCAGAGGGACAATTCCACAAGGCGGCGAGAAGCAAGCAGCGTCCTATAATAATTTATTGAAAATTTATCTAAGAGAAAGTAGATTACCGACCTGCTTGGCAATGTCAAGACACTGCAGCACCCAACCAATTGTTCCATCGCCACCGGCAGCCAAAATCCGATATTTCGGTATGTTACGAAAGACATAAAGTCTGAAAATGTAAGTGAATTATAAATGCAACTTTTATGCAAAATTAATAATATCTCACCCAACCAATGGTCCTCCTTTGAGCACATCAAAAACTTGAAAAGGGTTGAGTAGACGGCGAAAAGCAGAAATCAGCTCTGTTCCTTGACATCCGCCTGAAAGTTTTATTTAATGGTCATAAGACTTTGAGTATATATCAAAAAATCGCATGCCCATGTGGTGCCTAGGGCTGTGATGGGGCTAAAGTACACTATACAGCATTCTTTCTAAACCAGCCGGAATGATGTTTTTTGAACGTTTTAGTACCAAAAACAAAAAACATGTTTTTAGGTGGCGGTCGACACTTTTCATCCAAAAAAAATTTCGACCAGAATTTGACTTTTTGCCTTGGTTCCCCAAGGCAATCCATCAGAAAGAGTACGTGGATATCCTAAAATGCCTTAAAGATGGGATTTGAATATAGTTTTGTTGACTGGGCCTACTGCATAAAGAAACTCTGATAAGCATGCTTTTTTAATGCATCCAGAGTCACTTTCGAGTGATTTTTGTCTAAGGTATGTGGGTGTGCGCATCTCAACCCCAAACACCAAGCAACCTGCGCCACCGAAGTGGGCGCAGGGACCTTGGGGGGTTAGAGATGAGCGCACTCACTTACCTTCCAAGCAAGACTCATGATCAAAAATGCTTATAGAGAATTTTTTTGCCGAGTTCCAGTGATAAAAACAAGATGAAAGTTAATAAAAAGGGTATTCAGATACCCTCCAGTACCCTTTTATCTTGGTCTCCCAAGGCAAAAAGTCGAAATTTTCCAAAAAAATTTTTTTTTCAGAAACAGCCTAGAAACATTTTTTTTTGTATGTTTTGGGTGCTAAAACGTTGAAAAAACATCATTCCGGCGGGTTTCGGAAGGATGCTGTATAGTGTACTCCTGCCCTGTGATGGTTTAAGAGGCATGCCTGGTAAGACAGAGGCAAATATTTTAAGAAAGTGAAGCAGTGAGGCCTAGGCAGAAAATTTTCGGGGTTAGGCAGCTGACAGAGCCAGAAAGTTTTCAAGTCATAGACCAGATGGTGCCCTTATCCGGTTTTTAATATTTTCGACGTGTTTTTTTAAATTTTTAGCTAATATACAGGTAATTGATGTTTTCGGCCAAATCCCACCCGATTCCCTTCGTGAGTTTTTCTGTCCACGGCTAAATTTCAAGATCAACCTACCACTCTTTACATTGACAAGTACTAGCAGAGGCTCCACATCAGCTGGGATCATGTGGGGCTGGACGTTGGGCAGGCACAGAACAATCAATTTCTTATCCTCATAAATGGCATTTTGCAGCCTTTGGACAGCGGCTGTAACATATTTTTTGCATATTTATCGAAACTAAATAATACAAAAAACTGACCAGTTGCAGCTTTGGGGGTGTTAAAGGTGATGACCAGCGATCCATACTCAAAGTAAATGGGTCCGATGGCAGTGAACGGTTTTTCTACAAAAATGCAAGTTTTTTTTGATGAAACAATCTTTAATACCTTTAGCACCCAGAAGTTTAAGCAGGATTCGTTCATACTGGCGTTGAGCAAGTGATGGAGGCATATTCCCCACAAACACCTGAAGAATTAGATTAAAAATATGCCAACTGCAAGGAAAGGCAACATACCGCATGGTCATGTGGATCATCTTTTTCCTGGATGTAGAAACGGACTACGTAGTACCTCCTGAGCGAATCCTAAAAGATCACAGTCAATAAATTTATTGTTAATATTTATAGCTCATACCTTTCTTAGGTTTCTGACCAACTGAAGCATGTTTTCCTGGGGATTGGCAGTTCTCTCAGCAACACCTCTTTCTAGTGACACTTCTATCAGATTGTATTTGCTCCATGTGGTTCCTTGAAATTTTTATACAGTTGCAATTTCTGATTAATATTGGATAACTAATTTGCCGACTAAAATTTGCTCACAAGAACTGACTTTTGCTGCGACGGACGCTTTTACTAGATTAGCGTCTATCGCCAACAAAATCGGCTTTTTCATGCGCAACTTATTGAGCCTCGGAGAAACAAAGTTTAGTATTTGGAATCCGTCTGGTTTGAGACTGACGAAGAACTCCACTGTTCAGAGGCATCAACATTAAAATTGTCAAAAATTTGGCTAGTTGGGGCGAAAAGGTCAAATCCAGCAGCGGATCCAAATTTAAGGTCAAATCCAGCAGCGGATCCAAATTTAAGGTCAAATCCAGTAGCGGATCCAAATTTAAGGTCAAATCCAGCAGCGGATCCAAATTTAAGGTCAAATCCAGCAGCGGATCCAAATTTAAGGTCAAATCCAGCAGCGGATCCAAATTTAAGGTCAAATCCAGTAGCGGATCCAAATTTAAGGTCAAATCCAGTAGCGGATCCAAATTTAAGGTCAAATCCAGTAGCGGATCCAAATTTAAGGTCAAATCCAGTAGCGGATCCAAATTTAAGGTCAAATCCAGTAGCGGATCCAAATTTAAGGTCAAATCCAGTAGCGGATCCAAATTTAAGGTCAAATCCAGTAGCGGATCCAAATTTAAGGTCAAATCCAGTAGCGGATCCAAATTTAAGGTCAAATCCAGTAGCGGATCCAAATTTAAGGTCAAATCCAGTAGCGGATCCAAATTTAAGGTCAAATCCAGTAGCGGATCCAAATTTAAGGTCAAATCCAGTAGCGGATCCAAATTTAAGGTCAAATCCAGCAGCGGATCCAAATTTAAGGTCAAATCCAGCAGCGGATCCAAATTCAAGGTCAAATCCAGCAGCGGATCCAAATTCAAGGTCAAATCCAGCAGGGTGTGTTACAATAACGAGGTTAGATTGCACAGTTAAAAATTTACCGTCCATTCCAAAGTTTTCAAGAGCTTGAGTCAGCAGGTCTTGCACCAGAGTTACTCTATCAACAACTATTTCAGTGAATGTGACAGGTATCCTCAGCCATCCACCGTACACTTTCACCTAAATAATCAAAAAGATCAGAAAACCCTAGTCGAATCACCAACCGCTGCTTTCTCAGGATCATCTTTGTATCGAAGGAATATTTGTGCGCGTTTGCCTTCCGGCCTCTTCACATTTCTGAGTGGAATGGGATCTTCCAAGGGTTCCTCTTCATCTGTAGGTTCGTGTGGTGCCTGGGTCACATAGTAGTTTTCGCCTAGAAAGCAGTTATAATCAGCTGAAAATTCACAGGTCAAAACTGACCATTGTCACTGATGTGGAACTTTCTCAGCGCAATATCTCTAATCTGCTCCACAGTGGCTGTCTTGGGGACACTAGCGCTTCTGAACACCTGGTTCCTAAGTGAATTATTGCCGTCGTATATGCGAAGAATCTCGTGGTCATCATGCTCTTTCTCATGATCCGACAAAAAACTTTGTGTGTCATCAGTGGCATTGATTCTCGAGGGTGAGGAGACTAAAAAAAGTTTGCTTCTAATTTTAGAAAATAGCTCATTGGTTAATTAATAAAAAATATAGCCAGAATTCCGGGGATGATTCACGGAACATAATTCTGCGAATAATTTTTGGCGAAAACGATATTTTGACACCGGATTCGCTTTCAGCATGGTCGATTTGCATACAAAACTGCTCTTTGAATTCAAAGTTCACTATTTAAAGGACCATGCAACTTGATAAGCACAGCAATCTGCGAAATTTGAATTCGCGCTGGACCATCCCAATTTGGTCAATAATGTTTTCGAATTATTTTTTGTTTGCATTTAAAATTTGTTCAAAATTTTTAACCATCCACTAGTCGAGCACGACATTGCTTGACATTGCCAGATTGGACGAGTAAGGCTACTTCCATTGCTCTACAGTTATATACAGTGAGAAACTGTTCTATATTGACCAATAAGTAAGATTCAAAACTTAAATGCACACAAAAAATAATTCAAAAAAATTATTGACCAAATTATGGTGGTCCCGCGCGAATTCATATTTCACAAATTGCTGTGCTTATCAAGTTTCATGGTCCTTTAATTTGAAATACCGTATTTCCTTTAATAAGCATCCCCCCTGATTCAAAATCGGGTTTTTGACATTGTGTTTTGGCCCACTTTTTGATCACTTCTCTCAGGCAAGTTACCAACCATTTAATAGCTCATCTTTCTGGCTGCATAATGGGCGGTAACTTGCCTGAGAGAAGATTGAAAAGTTGGTCAAAAACATGATGCCAAGAGCACGATTTTGAAGCAGGGGGGGGGGCGCTTATTAGAGGAAATACGGTATTCGTTTTTAAATGTTTCTTGTCTTGAAATGAATTTTACAGCAATTTTGAATTTGAAGGATGGTTTTTAAGCAAAGCGACCATTCTAAACGCAAATTCAGTATCCGAATTTTGGTTTTGCCTAACGCGGATTTCCAAAAATTATCCGTGGAATTATCTCCCGCAGAATTCTCGCCATGCCAAAATATACGGTATTTTCTCACAATAAGCTACCTTTTCTTGTACCATCTGGATTGTGACTTCCAGATGGATGTATGTTCAGCAGCTGAAATAGATTTCAAAAATATATTCGGATGTCCAGTAACTTAGCCAAAACTCCCTACCTGTTCCATCGGCAGTTCAGTCCTAGGAATGGTGACAGAGTTTGGGGGCAGCATGATTTTCCTCATGTTTCCAAAGTCACAGTCCTTGTTGACTTGACGGTAGCAGAGGGCATGGGCAGTGATGTTGCACCAGCCACAACGCATACCTGCAAGAGAATCAGTTGATCACCTGAGTGGTCATATCCAGCAAGCTGACCTGTGAAGCACTCATATGAGTGGCAGTTTTTCTTGCAGATAATACATTTGGAATGGCACTGAAGATTGCCTTCCCTCATGTGGTGGTCTGAACAAAGCCTTCTTTAATCAGGGAAAATATTTTCTCTACCGCAAATTTAACCAATACCAGAGGAGACCAAGCACTTTCTAATAATGGCCTTACACCTTTTCCGCAATATTTCTACCGTGTTTTCAGGATTTTTGCCAAAAGTTTGCTTTTCGCAAAAAGATTTGCCAGGGACTAGACTAGACTTATCCATGGCCCCAAATTTTGCGGCCCGAGCCCTCTCAGACTTTAAAAATTTCGGCCCGGCCCGAATAGTCCGTCATATAAACTGTATATAATCATGCCATTTTTCCTGATTAATATTTCTTGGTGCTGGTTAACTTTCATTCTGAAAGCTCAAAAAAACGTCACAGTGATGCTAATTGAAGAGCTGTAAATGAAAAAAAATGAAATTTTGGAAAATAAATGAATTTTTGAAAATGGCATGACGAATACTGCATTAGACGGGCTTTTAGGGCTGGCCTGGGAGCAGTTTTAAAATCCAGGCTTGGGCCGGACCGGTTCATGGACAGATCTCACCTAGACTAGTGAGTCAAAAAATGTGACAGAATGTCAAAACTAAGCTATAAAAAGAGTCTGACCCTATTCACTTTTAGGGGTCAACATTTTTGCCTTGGTCCCCCCTGTGGTTTTTTTTCTTAAAAATTGCCTTGGTCTCCTTGTCATTAGAGTTATTTTAATATTGTGATTATGGTGACCATGGTGATTATGGTTAACATGATCACCCTTAAACATGACCACGTTCAAAACAACAGGGGGAACCAAGGCAAAAATGTTGACCCCTAAAAGTGAATAGAGCCAAGAATGTCAAAACTAAGCTATAAAAAGAGTCTGACCTTAAGCGGGTACATACTGTTTGGGGGCTCAATTAACCGCACACCGTTTGGTGTGTTTAAATCAGATTGTTGACTGTGGCAAATTTTTGACAAAAATACTCAAAACATGTTAGAAATACCGTAAATTTTTTTAGAATTTTTTAAAAGCTGCATGACCCGGCCTGTGGTTTTCGATAAATTTGCGAGCAAAAGAGTCTTTCTGCGGGAAAAAATTAAATCCCCTTGCTAGACAACCAAGACAGGAATGAAGCAAACCTACATTGCTTGTGAGATGTCTTGTCCAATGAGGGCACAAAAGTGGCAGCTTCTCGGCAATCAGACACGGCAAAGTCTTGGCACTCCACATGTACAAAATATTCACAGACTAAATTATTTTGATTATCTGCTAGCTCAAATAGCTGAACAAACCTTCACATTCCACTGAGGGAACGTCATCAGTCTTCTTGCGACAAACACAGCAAAAATGGCGCTTGATATGTTGTGGTTCCGACCAAGTGTGTGCTACAGGATTCTGAAAAGGTAAAAGTAAATGACCGCAATTTTGACTACCGTATTTCCTCCAATAACTGCCAGGGGGGAGTTATTTTTCGATCGACCCCTGGATCCGGGAGTTATTAGAGACCCGGGAGTTATTGGAGGAAATACGGTATCAATCCTGCCGTCGACTCTGTCAATAACGCACGCCCAAAAAAGTTCGTTCCCGACTAGGGTCTAACACTTTTTTCACATCAAATTTTAAACTCTTTTTCCAATAATGATTCGTTTCGTCAGTCTTGCGCGAAATATTGCAAGGATTCCGATGTTGCCTATCATTTTTGTGAAAATATAGTTTCATCATTTAGACCCGCAACTCTCCCAATAACGTTGCCGGAGTAAATGAGTTGCGGGTCTAAATGATGAAACTACAGTGTTTCACAAAAATGATCGGCAAAATCGGAATCTTTGCGATATTTCGCAAGACTGACCAATCATTATTGGAAAAAGAAAATTTGATGTGAAAAAAGTGTCGGACCCTAGGCGGGAACGAACATTTTGGGCGTGCGTTATTGACAGAGTCGACTACAGTAAATACGAATAAACGTTCCCTACAGTTACCATTTTCTTTTTTTGCTTTTTAACTTACATTGTTTATTTAAAACGCGACCACTCATTTTGTAGAGTTTGGAAAGATCTACAAAATGAGATGTCGTACGTTTTAAAAAATAAACAATGCTAGGGTTAAAAAAGCAAAACAAATTTGAAAATAATTAACTGTAGGGGGGCCCGTTTATTTGAGTATTTACGGTATATCTTTTGAAGACCACTCTGATGCAAGTTACCAGTCAAAATGTCGCTAGTGAGATAAATTGCGAATTTAGTGGTAACTTGATTGAAAGCAATTTTCAAAAATGTGGTCAAAAACACAATGCCAAAAATACGGGTTTGAATTGGAGAAGATTTGATAATTAAAGAAAAGACTGTAAATAAAGTACTCACCAAAAAATACTTGAATTTAACGAAAAAAAAATTTATTGGCATTTACCCCTAAATTTTTTATGTAATTTTCAAAGCCCAAGATCTCAGCTTTTTAAGGAGCTATCAAACTCCACCGAATAATTTTGGGAATGTCAAGAATTGAAGGGTTTTTTTTGTCTAAACCCCTGAATCTCTACATTCCTGAGACCATTCAGTGAAAATCGATGGCACGGGGAGAATTCCGCGGGAGACAATTCCGCGAGAGACAATTCCGCGACATTCTAATTCCACGACAGATAATTCCGCGACGGAGAATTCCGCGGAATTTCAATTTTTGACGTCCCTGCTATGCAAAAACCAAATTCTGACACCGCATTCGTGTTCACAATGGTCGATTGCATGCCCAGGTGTTTTTAAATCTAAAACTCGTGGTCAAATTTGAAATATTATTTTTTTTTCAAATATATTTTTGTCCCGAGAGGAATTTGAAAATTTACAATAAGTTAAATTTTGACAAAGGTGAATATGGAATCGACCATGCTGAACACGAATCCGGTGTCAGAATTTGGTTTTTGCATAGCAGGGACGTCAAAAATTGAAATTCCGCGGAATTCTCCGTCGCGGAATTATCTGTCGCGGAATTGTCTCTCGCGGAATTGTCTCCCGCGGAATTGTCGCCGTGCCAAATCGATGTCTCGTTCGTAAGCTGAGATCCTATACTACATCCTCGTGCAACAAAAATTAAAAGAAAAATGTCAACATGTAATCTTTTGGTGAAATTCCGTAGTTCGCCTACGAAATTCAATTTGAACACTGGAGAGCCCTAGATAGGATGTTGGTTTAAATGACATTTTGGCCAAATTAAATGCCCCACATTACACCTTATCTAAATGTCCAAAATTTACTCACCTTTATAAGTTGCAGCGCAACCCCACTGCAATAGGATACAACTGTTCGCAAGCATTTGTCATGGCAAACGAAATTGCAAACTAAAATCTCAATTGTACCTCCTTGTATTCGAGTCTAGCAAAAAAGATGACAAACACACTTTCACACGCGTATCCCTGCGACAACATGCCCCATATTTTGTCGCAACAGTGGTGACAGTAGGTGGGTTTCCCGAAGGTCTTCTTCACAAAATGGTGTCCATGATCTCTTTCCACAGTCATTGTCGACACAGCCATTGTAGCATCCACATTTGCGCCCTCTGCTGTCATTTGGTCGGGAAATTTATTTGCAGGCAGACAGCAGCCGAAACAACAAAAAGGGAAGAACTGCTGTTCTTTCAGGTCACACAATAGGGATTGCTGGTCGAGCTACTGCACAAGCAGCCATTATTTACTGCAAAAAGAAGATTAGCAAAACGTACAAAGCATTTTTTTTCAGTAAAGTGATTTCACAAAAGTTTTTCTGAAAATGTTGCTTTTGAACACACAAGATCTGCGCTGGCACAAGGCCACAGAAATAAGGCTGCCACTAGAATTACTCGTCCAATTTCCATATTTCACTCATTTTATATAGTATTTGGGATGTGTGGGTGGGTGGGTAACGCTTTTTCACTTCGAAGGCCAGAACGGGTCGTAGATAGCGAAATCACTTTTGTCGCTGATACCATCGTGTTCCCCAGAATGTCAGCTTTCGTTTTAAAAAGAACAGGCGAAAAAAATGAGTTCTAATAGGGGATATACCTATTTTTATGAATGAAGTCATAGCCCATCATTGAAATTTCGAAATACTATAGAGGCGCCGATAGGCAAGGGACCACAAGGTCCTGTGGTCCCTTGTTTTTCTAATGTTTTTTCACCGCCTTTTTCGAATTTATGCTACTTTTATAATCCCCCCATACTCTGATTTTTTGAAAAGTGACCCAAAATCAATTCTCGAACTCATTTTCTTCTGCTCTACACGATAAAAAAAGGATTTCTGAACACTTTTTGATTGAAAATTTTTGAATTTTGTTAAAAGATTTTGCCTCCCGCCCCTCAGGGATAGAGGGTCATTTTAAGGTATTTTAGAGTCATTTTAGGGTGATTTATCAGACTTTTCTTGCTAGATTTGTGAAAAAAAAACTCTTAATGCATTTTTGATCATGAGACTTGCTGGGAGTTATGTCTAAGGTAAGTGAGTGCGCGCATCTCTAACCCAACAAGTAAAAACCTGTTCAAAATATATCATTTTTACCTTCATTCGACTCGAAAAATACTAAAATTTGGTAAAAAAGTGCCCTAAAATGACCCTCCATCCCTGAGGGGTGGGAGGCAAAATGTTTTGACAAAATTCAAATTTTTTTATCATAAAATGTTCAGAAATCCTTCTTTTTTCGTGTAGAGCAGAAAAAATGAGTTCGGCAAGTGATTTTGGGTCACTTTAAAAAAAATCCGATTATGGGAGGGAGGGGGGTACTATACAAGTGCCGAAATTATTAGGTTGTCCCAAAAGTTGTGAGACTAACAACGTGAATTTTTTTGTGAAATTTTTTGAGTGATTTTTGAACGTATTTATATTATTCGTGCATGTTTAAGTATTCTTGAGGCTATTTTTCAATTATTTGTATTTTGAGTTTGTTTTTAGCAGATTCCAATGCCCATGCGTTGGGAGAAAGTTGTTGAATGTGATGGAGATTATTTTGTTGAATAAAGCTTTTGAATAATGTGTTAGTTGGAATCTGCTAAAAACAAACTCAAAATACAAATAATTGAAAAATAGCCTCAAGAATACCTAAATATGCACGAATAATATAAATACGTTCAAAAAATCACTCAAAAAATTTCACAAAAAAATTCACGCGGTTAGTCTCACAACTTTTGGGACAACCTGATATAATACAAAGGCTCTGCACTGTTATATCCAAAATTGTTATAGAAAAAATCAATATAAACAAAACAGTTACATCTCTAATTTTTTGTGGTAGGAACATAAGAAATCTATAGATTTAACTGATTATCTAAGTGACAGTAAAAGCCAGAACAATTTTTTTTTACAGAAAGTGAACATGTAGCTACCACAAAAAGTTACATATGTAACCGTTTGGCTATAAAGATTTTCAGCGATATGACTTTTGGATGTAACCAGGAAAGCCAAAAAAACACACCCATTTTTAAAAATCTTCTCTTTGACCCTTTTTAAACAGGCTCAAATCTCAGTAATTTAGCAAGATTATAATGGATTTTGATTCAGAAGAACATTTTTCTGCCAAAACACCATGTAATTTACAGAATCTGAACTGGCGGTGGATGATAGTACAGGGCTAGTCAAAAAAACCGAAAAAATGGTGTACGTAGACCCTCGCCCGGCCAAATTTCCGAATTTTTCGGAAATCTCCACAGTGCACGATTCATTGTTTCCAACCATTGTCCGACTCACTTAATATTATTATTCGTGTTCTGCATGTGGCTGGGTTTAAGAAGAGGTCCGGCGCTAGTGAAGAATAGGGTTCCAAAAATCAGCTTGGTCCCCCCTGTTGTTTTATTTGTAAAAACAACAGGGGGGACCAAGCTGATTTTCGGAACCCTATTCTTCACTATAGCCAAGAAGTCCTATGCTTAGAGAAATTATACTCTTTGCTATACCAGCATTCATGGGTCTCAGACACATTGTGAATGTTATTTTCTATCAAAAACATTGCAGAGGAGTAGATAAAATATGAGTTACGTTCAAAAATTGCTTCTAAAAATTAATTTAAATGGTTTTTCGAAAATGGGTTGATTTTTGACTAACCCTGTACTATTTCGTCTACCATTAGACTCTTTTGAGCTATTTAAAAAAGTTTTAAAGACTTCGGAGAGTAAAGTGCCAGACAAAAAAGAGAACTGTACACTGCCAATTCGAATTTCGGAAATACCGTTACGCTCGAAAACTATTTTTTTTATTAAGCATTACTTTCTAAAAACTTTTTTATTTGAAATTGAGATTTCAAGACAAAGGTGGACTTCAGAAAAAGGGAAATTTCAGTTTTTTTTATCTTAAAGGAAGACAAACTTTGCGGGGGGAAGTTATTTTGACTAGAAAATGGGATTTTTCGAACATCAGGTAATTTAATTTTTCTTTTAAACCTCTTATTTTTTTACACCAAACGATATTACCGTGAATCCACCCGACGAAAAACCCCATAGATCAAAATTTCGAAATATATTTTTTTGAAAAAACTTACCTCAGTCCAAACCAAAGGCGTCCTGGTCGTTTTCGGAACTAATTCAGAACGTAAGTTTTTATCGGTACTTCAGTGGACATGACTATATACAAGTTCATACTTAAAATGACGCCAGAAAGCAGGGCTACATTTTGAGTGTCAGGTTGTGTATAGCTACAGGGTTTGTCAAAAAATTTGACCACTCTTAAATTTTCCAACTTTTCTTATAATTTTCTGTGTCATTGTATTTACAAATTTTTACAACTGTCATGCCACATTAGCTGTGTTTATTCTCTGATAATTTTAGGAAACGGCAGAAATCAGAAAACAAGAAATTCGAACTGCTTTCGTCTGTCCGTTTCCGTTGTCGCATTTCCGTTGTGTCGCAATAAAAAGCGGTTGGTTTTCCTGCCTCTATCCATTATTTTACAGGATGCTTTGCCTCTGCAGACAGCTCAAAAAATGCACGCCTGGTTGAGATAAATTCTGCCGAATCCAAGAAGCCTGAGTGCGTGTACTGAAGAGAAAGGAAAGCATTTTGGATAGCAAACTCTCTTGTGTGTAATTTTCGTGTCTGTTGATAGTAAATAAAGCTATGCTGAAGTCGTAGGTGATTGTGTACATAGTCCTAAGTGAATTTGGAAATTTCCGAGGGAGAGTGCCCAAAAATTCGGAAATTGGCCAGGCAAGGTGTTATGTACACCAATTTTTTTTAGATGGTCAAGTTTTTTTGACACACCCTGTATGCTTGCGAAATTTGAAAAAAAACAGAAGTTTTCAAAAAGTTCCGAAAATTTCTAAAAGCCTGGATTTTTTTAAATTTTTGCTTTTTTCGTAAATTTTGCAAGCATAGTCATATACAACCTGGCGTCATTTTGAGTATGAATTTGTGTATAGTCATGTCCACTAGAGTACCGATAAAAACGTAAGTTCTGAAACAGTTCAGAAAACGACCAGGACGCCTTTGGTTTGGACTAAGACAAATTTTTTCGAAAATAATTTATTTTGAAATTTCGATTTAAGGCGTTTTTCGTCGAATGGATTCACGGTAATATCGTTTGGTGTAAAAAAATAAGAGGTTTAAAAGAAAAATTAAATGAACTAAGGTTCGAAAAAGTTTAAATTTAAGTTAAATTAGTTTACCGTATATCTTCTAATAAGGACTAACCTTCCAATAAGACCCAACCTTTCTTAGAAATCCCCACCTTCTTACAAGGAATCACCTTTGGGCACTTGTTCGTTTGGGGGTGCTTTACAAAATTTCACTTGTGGTCTAACGGCCACTTTTTTCGTAGCACAAGTTCCTTATTTTTTGAACTTTGGTTTTATTAGTGTGTATGAGAATTACAAATGTGAACTCGATATTTGATTTTCAGTTGTTATTGTTCAAAAAAGAAATAAAAATTATTTGGTCAAAAATATCAGGGGCCCCTCAACCGAACAAGTACCCACCTTTCATGTACACCTGAAACTAGTGCTAGAAGTTGAAGAACCAGAGGGGAGCCGACTGGATTTTTTAAAAATAAGCAGGATCGGAAATCCGGTGGTATAAAATTCCAGGATCCGTACGGAAACCGGATTTGATAACTGTATGATTTCTTGTGTAATACAGGGTGTCCGGTCCGAATCCGTCAATTAATTTTGCGTTTTGCTCTTTGATTTTTATTACTTTTAATTACACATAACATCTCATTCGAAAACCTTAGATTAGCCATTTTTTGCAGAAAAGAACAACGAGAAGTGTAAGAAAAATCAAAAGATATGACCACTTTAAGAACACACATAACTTTCAATGAATTTTTTTCGCATAGAAAATCATCTTTCGAATAAAAAGGCGATTGTTCGAATTCAGTTAACTATCCAGTTAACTATCCCAATGAAGTCAGCTCTCAGACAAAACTCTCGGTCGAGAAACTGGACTGAGAAATGCAAAATTCTAGAGAAAAGGGAAATTTCATCTTGCAACGGAAATATTTTAACTTAAAAAGACAATCTCCGATTTTAACTGATCGGAGGTTTTGTCTGGAGATATCTCCGAAAATCTCCGGTGATATCTCCATTAGCCAACCCTAATAGAAACGCTACAGCTCATTAAAAAACATTCGATGATAGCCAAGTAAAAAATCCTACAGTTATTGACAGGGCAATAAGTGATTTAGGATGCGCGAAAGTGTACTTCATTCCACTTTTAAGTTCTATTTAAAACAAAATTTTGGTTTTAATAACACAAATATTCTGGTCATTTTTGGTTGAAAAATGAGGTGGTTTGGTTGAAAAAGAAAATAACCCCACCTTCCAATAAGACTCTGCTTTCTAATAAGGCCCTATGGGACCTTATTAGAAGATATACGGTAAATTGGTTTAAATTTGAAAAGGGAAAAATGTAAGAAAGAAGAAAGGAAATTCAATTTGATCCAAAAATAATATTTGCTTTTTTATTTATATACTCTTTATGATAGGGTAGGGCAAGCGATCCGTCCGCTTATATCAAATTTCAAATTTAAATTTTATATTCTTGTGGGTATTCTCCTTATTTTCCGTTCTGTCAGATTGTGATATCTTTGAAGAAGCCAGTCGCTTTGTGCAGCAGCTATTTCAAGCCAAAAAAAGACAGAACAACAGCAATGAAAGCTAAAAATATTTCGGATTCTAGCGGCAATTTTTCTTGAGCTGCGATTTTGTTTGGTATTATCATATTACAGTCAACGCTCGACTTAATGTGCAACCCGAAAGTTTGTTTCCGCACAGGATCAGTGTTTTCAAAAGTCACACTATCACACTTGGGTAACACTAACTTCACCGACCTTTGTATGAAATTTCGTTTTTACCTGAGGCATAGCTGAGATTTTTCTTACGATTGGTGGTCAGATGTTGCTGAAATAATTTTTGACAAATCACACCAAGTGTGACTTTAAGGTCACACTTGGTGTGATTTTGTCAAAAATTATTTTTAACTGAAGCGTTTGACCACTCAAACGATAGAAAAAAATCTCAGCTACAAGATGGTGTAAAAACATCTTCAATAAGAAAACGAAATTTCAGATAAAAGGTCGGTGAAGTTAGTATGACCCAAGTGTGATGGTGTGACTTTTGAAACCACTGCATAGGATCCGGCACTTTTTTACCTCAATTTTTGAAGTCTTTTGCCAGGTGTCTTTGGTTGGTCTAGTCTGAAAAATCGCAAGATTGCGATTTTGTCGGTCATTTTTGCAAAGAGCAACAGTTTTGCCAAATAAACCCGCCAGTATAGATATGAAGAACCACTTTTTGCAGAAAAAGTGCAGGGTGTCCCATTATAAACGCCCGATTGAATTTTGACCATAACTTTTTTAAATTCCCGCCTTTTGGCGAGATATTTTTTTATTCGATAAAACAGCTCCTAGGCAAGCGAATGACACCAAACATGTCTTCTTTGGTGTTCGAGCGTACTGAAAGAAACCATGAAACAAATGAAGAAAAAGCACAAAAACCATTCGTTCCGACTCGCTTCTTGTTCTTAAGGTCGCCTTCTTGGAACTTGACGTACCATTGCTTGATTCTCTTGGCATCTGGCGTTGTTGCATTTCTCCCCAATTCTTGCCGATACCTCTTCTGAAAGCTTGTGACGCTCTTGCATTCTTGGATGAAGCATTCGACGCGCTGGGATCGTTGCTGAGGCGAGTATGACATCTGAAAATACACATTTTTTTAAATGCAAAATTCTCAACAAAAAAACATGTCAACAATAAAAGTGTGGTGTCATTCGCTTGCCTAGGAGCTGCTTTTTCGAATAAAAAAAGATCTCGCCAAAAGGCGGGAATTAAAAAAAGTTATAGCCAAAATTCAATCGGGCGTTTATAATGGGACACCCTGTATATGAAGACCCATTTTTCTTCCTGGTTAATATGTGGCTCTACAAGACAATAGGACACTTTTTTTTCCTTGTTCGCCTTGTTGATTTCTTGTGATTTTTAAAGTTTAGGCTTAGGCAGGAGTTGGCTAGCGTATGTTAGGACGGACTTAAACATGAATTTAAGATATTTTTGAGTCACTCCTAACATACGCTGGCCAACCCTTTGAGCCTAAGCTTAAAGGCAAGGGGTGAAGGTGAAAATAAAAAAAATCAACAAGGGGAACAGGGCAAAAAGTGTCCTATTGTTGCATAGGGCCAAATACAGCGATTTACAACAAAAAGACTGGTAAAATCGAAATCTTTGTAATGTTTCGGACTGACCAACTGAAGACAAACGAAAATTAGTCTAATAAGTGAACTTTTTTTGATTAAAATATTTTGATTAGAATATAAAAAATATACCAAAATTTTGCCTTACCTTTTTAATACCATAAACCACATCAGTTGTTTTGCTTTTTTAAAATGTAATATTCAGAAGTAAAATATTATTTAGAAAATTAATAGAAGCAGTGACGACAGCATTGGTTTATTCCCCGCGACCTCCATCAACTAAAAATTGGCTGAGTTGGAAAAAAGATCGAGCATTGTGAATCAACAAATTTGGGGGAGTGTAGGGCAATGCACAAAACTACAAGATCTTATCTTATTTACCCAGCCAACCCTGAGAAACCTTTCTTCAAACAATTTGGCTTTTGTTGAAAAATACTTTGAAAGACACGAAAACACACTTTTTATTTATTCACTAATGAATAGAAGACAAACAAGATGATATGAAAAAACCCGGCGCTAGTATAGAATACAACCCCCCTCCCGTCCACAAACCAGACCCCTTCAAAATCGCTGTAACTAGCCATTGGAACAACAAGTGGCAGGAGTACTTTATATCGCGTCCTCTCAAAAGTGCATTTTGACCACTTTTTCGAACGTTTCAGGTCGTAATTAGTGCGAAAAACATGTTTTCACAATTGGTATAGCACGTTTTTAGCACGTTGGTATAGCACGGGAAACACATTTGGGAAAAAATATTGTTTTTCGGCTTTTTGACCAAAAGTAAACCTAAAGACTAAAAGCGTGCTATACCATAACATACCACATGCTGGCTTATATAAAAAAGTACTTATATTTTTTAGTACTTTCGTATGGAATTATGATGACAAATGCCTGCACTACTTTTTGTGTTTGGCCGCTTCGCCGCCAAAGACCCAACTTGCTCCTCATTGCAAGGGATAAGGGGAGGGTGTACATAGTAGTGCAGGCATGGGAACAAGGGTTTTTGACCAAAAAGTCAATTTTTTTCTTTCTGTTATGGTCGTAATGAAGCAATATTGAAAAGAGAGAATTTGAACATAGTTTTGATAACTTGGGCTTACCGCATAAAAAAACTCTGGTATGTATGCTTTTTCATACATCCAGAGTCACTTTGTGTCTAAAGTATGTGGGTGTGCGCATCTCAACCCCATCCCTTCGGGGGCGCAGGGGGCTTGGTTGGTTAGAGATGCGCGCACTCACATACCTTAGACATATTCCAAGCAAGACTCTTGATCAAAAATGCATTTAGAGACTCTTTTTGCCAAGCTTTAGTCAGAAAAACAAGGTAAAAATGTAAAAACAGAAAATCCAGGTACCCTACAGTAACTTTTACCTTGGTCCCCCAAGGCAAAAAGTCAAAATTCAATCGAATTTTTTTTTTCAAAAAGTGCCGTCCCCCGCCTAAAAACATGTTTTCTACACGTTTCCGGCCCTGAAACATACAAAAAATACAATTCAAAAACTCGAAAACAAGCTAAAAGACTTATTTCCTAGCATTTTCAAGGAAAAATATTTTTGCACCAGATAAAGGAGCAAAGCATAGTACTTTATGTTAAGTCAGTGAGATGCCTCTTTTTTTCAACAATTGTACATTGGATTACATTTATTTGCTCCCAAATACATAAAAAATTGCGAACAGTTAGCTTATCAATTGTTCGGCACAAGCCAAATTTTATGAATAAATGTCCTTATGGAAATACACTTGTTTGTAAAATTTTGAGAGGAACTGTCAAACTGACAATTATTCGCTTGATGTCACACTGATGTGATGATGAATTAAAAATCTTATTTGACGTATAATTAAAATTTTTGGTTGATTTGATAGCGATATTAATACTAGGTCAATATTAGGTATTGGCTTTATATGTGTTGAGGTTGCCCCAGAAAAAACATGCCTTGGTCCCCCCTGTTGTTTTTTCGGGTTTTTTTAAATTTGCCTTGGTCCCCCCTGATGTTTTTTCGGGGTTTTTTTTAAATTTGCCTTGGTCCCCCTGATGTTTTTTCGGTTTTAAATTTGCCTTGGTCCCCCTGTTGTTTTTTTTTCGGGTTTTTTATAATTTGCCTTGGTCCCCCCTGTTGTTTTTTTCGGGTTTTTTTTAATTTGACTTGGTCCCCCCTGTTGTTTTTTTCAGTTTAAATTTGCCTTGGTCCCCCCTGTTGTTTTTTTCGGGTTTTTAAATTTGCCTTGGTCCCCCCTGTTGTTTTTTCGGGGTTTTTTAAATTTGCCTTGTTCCCCCCTGATGTTTTAAAATTTTTTTTCAAAGATTTTCTTCACTTATTTTTTGGCATTTTCCAGCAGTTTGAGAGAAAAAAGGTTTTTGGTGCAATCAATGCCTTGGTCCCCCAAGGCAAAAAGTCAAAAATTATGTAAAAAAAAATTTCAAAAAGTGCCGTCCCACACCTAAAAACATGTTTTCTACGTATTACAGGCACTAAAACACACAAAAAAGGTGTTAAAACCACTTTTTGAGAGGAGTTGCTATAATGAACTTTAGCATATATTTCGAATACTTTTGCAGCAAAACAGGCTTTTTCCATCTAGTGCTTATTGCCATTTAGAAATGAAAACAAAGATTTTGACGCAAAATTTCTAAAATAAAAAATTTGATCTATACAATGGACTACCGATTTTACAAACACCCAAAAAGTTCGTTCCCAAGGCTCCGACATTTTTTTTACCTCAATGTTCGAAATCATTTGTCTAGTCTAGTCCGAAATATCGCAAGGATTCCGATTTTGCCGATGGTTTCCGAGAAATACTTGACTTTCGTTATTTAGACCCGCAACCCACGATTTAATGTACATCTAAATTTAAAAAAGGTGTACATTAAATCAGGGGTTGCGGATCTAAATATCAAGACTCAAGTATTTCTCAGAAACGATCGGCGAAATCAGAATCCTTGCGATATTTGGGATTAAACTGACGAATCAAAAATGACAAAAGATTTTGAAAATTGAAGCAAAAAAGGTGTCGGACTTTAGGGATGTAAATTAAATCGGTAGTCCACTGTATTATTTTAGAAAGTACAAATATCATCTGTGAAATATGTCCAGATGGACCCAAAACACAGGTTGTATGGCTGGAATTCGTTATACCACATCCTACCAAAAGTTGATTTTGACCACTTATTCGTGCTTTTCAGGTCGTAATTAGTCGAAAAAACATGTTTTTGATCAGGAAAGCATTTGTAAAAAATTTTCGGCAAAAATTTTGACATTTTTTTTGAAAATTTTCATGAAATTTTTCATTTTTCTTAGTTTATTCGGTCGCAGTTTCTTTCTCTCGTCTTTTTTAATTTGTTTCTTTGTTCTAGTTACGATGTCGATAAACTTGATTCGTCTTTACGAAATTTGCAA